>BHFT01025869.1:0-19257 GCA_004320025.1 Laticauda laticaudata
AGGGAGAATTTCAACAATCAAATGAATGTTTACCCATAATTTTATATTTTGTTTCAAACAATACCAATTAGGCTTGGAAAGGACTACTTTGAAGATTTAAACAAAATTGTGTTGAAATATATATGGCAAGGTAAGAAAGTGAGAATAAAGTTAAAACTTTTACAAGATGCTAGAATTAGAGGAGGATTTTGGTCTGCCTAATTGGGAGTTGTACTTACCAAGCTACAAACTTGACATGGGCTTAAAGAATGGATAACATTAAGAAATACTAGATTGTTGCCATTAGAAGGACATGATTTGTTGTTGGGGTGGCATGCTTTTTTTGTTGTATAAGGGAACTAAAATACAGGGTTATTTTAGAAGACATCATACACGGGAGTCTCTTGTGTTAAATTGGAGAAGATTAAAAGACAATGTTATTTTGAAAATTCCAGTCTGCTTGTCGACTATTGAAGCATTTTCTTATCCATAAACATATAAGAAGGAACAAACAGTTAGATATGGGGAAATTTTGAATGAAAAGGGTGAACTTCAATCTATGCAAAAAACTAGAGGAACAAGGTATAAAGATGAATTGGTTTCTTATGCGCAAATACATTCAAGGTATGAAAAAGATTTTTTAAAACAGGTTTCTATAATAAACTGACTGATTTTAGATAAGATTTTGACAGGTACTGATGAAAAAGGTGATTAAAAAACTGTATGGATATTTATTAGAAATTAAACTAGAAAAAGAACAAGTTAAAGAGACTATGATTTCTTGGGGAAGAATTTCGGATACGGGGATTGATCTAGAGAAATGGCAAAAAATTGTGGTCTCAAAATTATAAAATACAATGTCAAAGCATTAAAGAAAATTTGTATAAGATTTTTACAGGTGGCATTTTCCCCCGACAAGAATAGCAAGACTGTTCAGAATAAATCCGAAAGATTGGAAATGTCATCATACCTGGCTCATATTACCATATGTGGTGGACTTGTGCGGATTACAAAAAAATATTGGACTAAAATTCATACGTGGTTGGAAAAAAATGACTAAAAAACATATTGATTTAAAACCAGAGATATTTTTATTGGGAATTCTACCTGATACAGCAAAGATTTAAAATATTTGATTGTAAACGTATTAACAGCATCTAGGATTGTATTGCTAAAAATTGGAAAAATGAGAAATACCATTTCAGGAGGAAACTATCAAGAAAATACTTGAATGTGCTGAAATGAATAGATTGACATTTGAAATTAAGAGAACAAGAGGATAACAATTTTACAAAATTTGGGACCTTTTCTATCAATGGCTAAATAACAAAATATAATAATAGAACATGTAGAATTTTAGAAAATAATGAATATATAAAGATGTATTTCTTTTCTTTTTATTATTATTATATATATATATATATATATAATAATGTTTTCAGGATAGATTTTGGAGGACTATATGAATTGTTATAAAATAAAACTAAGTTATAGCTTATCTCGCAAAGTATGAATGAACAAAATTGTCAAATAATTGATTTATAATAATAGTAGGATATTCAATTTTTGATTGATAATATGAGTTATTATGTAATGTAATTGTAACTGAGACTATGAAATTGAAGCACAAAAAATTTGCAAACCAACCGACACACTGCTTGTATATTTATGGAAGAAAGTTGGATGTTTTTATGTTTTGTTTGTTTTTTGTTTGTCTTTAAAAATCAATAAAACGTGACCAAAAAAAAAAAAGTTGATCCCATTTAATGATAAATTTGATAATAAAATGTTTCAAAACAAAGCAATTGTTGATAGTGGATCAACTCTGTCCTAAACCAGCTTGTTGTTCGGGAAGAATGTCCTTTACAGCTACCAACTCATACTTCTATTCAAAAGGAATCCCGTCTACATTTTAGATAGTATTACACTATTTGGGCTGTAATTGCTAGAGTCCTTTTTATCTTCCCACCCTTTTATATATAGAAACTAGTTTTGCCATTTCATACTCAACTGGGATATAGCAAGTATTAATTATATGTTTGAATAAACCCACTGAAGGAAGAGCTCACTATATTCTATGTTCTTTTCTTAGAGATAGCATCTTAGCTTGAATATATATGGAGGAATGCCTCTGAGCAAGTGTTATAGCTGCCTTTGTTTTTCCTCAAACATTCATTGTCAAACCATGGAGGTCTATCCATTGGCAAACTTTTGAAGTTATTAGTTTAGTTATTAGGTACAATTTTGTGAATGCATTGGAGAATGACTGCCAGTCAGCTGTGGGTGGATTGTTAGGGCTAAACTGACTACATTCTTGTATTTGGGGCTATTCAGTGTTCCCTCATGACCTACTTTGGACCATAATAATCTTTTATTTTGACCCATCTCTTAATTTATTCAGAATTTTTTTCTGGCCCACCTATCATCAAGTTATATGATCTTTAGTCTGAACAGCCTAGAAATTTCACACTCAATGGCTAATCATTGCTTTCTCCTGTTGGCTAGACAATGACCTCTAAGAAAATAGTGGTTTTACTTTTCAATACACAAATAAGATCTAATACAAACAAAAAAATAAGATCTCAAACAGCCCCAGTGGAAGCTGCCTAGGTACACATATTTATTATCCTTGCCTTCCAGAATATGAAGTTTACATTTAAAAATCGGTGACAGCAATTATACACCAGCAGTTTTATTTTTGTTATCTCTTGAAAACCAATGTGGATGATTATCAAAACATTCATTCTGTAGAGTACTATATTGAGTGAAAACATGAAAAGATTGGCCGAGTATTCCATTTAAAATTACTAACAATTATTGCTTGGATACGCGAAATAATTATTTCTTCCAATCTTATTTCCAAATGTATCCAATAGTCAGAACTATAATAAGAGGATGTATTTATGGGAATATAAACACTTACCACTATAAGCTCAAAATCTTTATATCTGAATTTTACTGCCAGTCTTATGCAGATTAACCTTGTTACATTATTTCTCACCTGCCATTGCAATTCTTCCATAATAAGAATTAAGATTCACCCTTTTTTCTTTAATTTTTGCACAGGAGTATACAAATATTGAACGATAGGGAGTTTTCCTGGGCCACTCTCTCTTGACAGCCAGGTTTCTTATAAATCTTATCTCAGATTCAGAAACGAATTTCACCAAATCACTGTCCTCAGATTCTTCCCAGACAGCTATACATTCTAAGCTACAATGTATATGGGTCTCTCCAAGACAAAATATTCTGGATTGGGATGGGGAGTAGAAGATGAATATTCAGACAGTTGATTTCTTTCTGAGGCTGGAACAATATTGGCAGTGCTTCTCGAATATACACAATTATTATAAAATTTAGCTTTCTTTTCATTTTCTGATTGCTTGGCTTGAGGAAAATAGGATCAGATTGAGGGCTTACAGCAGAAAAGTCCCCAGTTCAGGGTTGCTGTTCTAGAGTTGGCTTGCAATTATGAATGGCTAGATATGGATGGAGCATCAAGTTAGGGAATATGATTAGGGTTAGGGCCCATTCTAGGGCCAACTAATGTTTCTGTTTGATTGTTTAGGCCAGAAGTGTCAAACTAGCGTTATCATGGTGTCATCACGTGACGTAACATGACTTCCCCCCTTCACTAAACCAGGCATGGGTGTGGCCAGCGCATGACACATCCAGCTTATGGGCTGTGAGTTTGACACCTGGTTTAGACTGAAGCTTGGGAACTAAAGACTTATCTTCCAAATAATTAGGTGATTCGTTGACCTACTGGATGTTCTTTTCTTTTATTTAGTTTTATTTTGGAATGGAATGCCTTTATTTATTAGGGATTTTCTATTTTTAGAGACTGGATTTTGCAGCATTTCCACAGCAAAGCAGCCAGAAAGAAATAAGGTGGAAAAAGACTCAAGTGGCAACATGGGCTGATTGCAACATAGGTCAAACTTTTTCAAGCTTGCTTAAGATCAATCGTCATTCCTATGGGAAAGATGGCAAATTGTTGAGTAAATCATCTTCCAAAATATCAGTTGAAACTGCTATTTTTCATTTGATTAAATCTAGAGCATTTCTTTCTCTTTCTCTTTTTCGAACCCTGACATGAAAACAATTTTCCATTTTACAGATAGTGGATGGTTGTGATTAGAAGCTCTAGGATTTGTGTCGCTCTCCCTCTCTGACTTGGCTCTCTTCCCAGAATTTAGCAAGGGCTGCATACAGCTGCTATAACAAGACACATGTTGGCAGAATGCAGAACCTCCTTAAAAAGTTATTAAGTTTGAAAAACAACCATGGAAAAAGAAACTGTCTAAAAGTGAACATTATCCTTTTAAATCTATGGCCTGGTAAGAAACCAGAAGTTTTCTGTAAGCTCATCATAGTACATTTTACAATACAAAAATTTGTGAAAGGAAGCATATATTCCTGTCTTTATGTCATTTACCTTCATGCAAAGAAATATCAGCAACTTAAAGTAACATCCTGTGTGTCTGAAAAGTTAGTTCCTCCTCAGTGGCTCCTTTAACTGGAAGCATTTGTGCATTCCATTGTGGTCAGTTCTGAAATATAGGAGTTGCTGTTTGATTCTGTCTTTAACTCATCTATTTTTATTGGTATCCAGAAGTTGACTGAATATAGAAACAACTGTATGAGCTGTTGAAAGGCAATTCTTTGCAATCAAATCCAAGTCTTTCAAAATACTCCTAGTCTAAGCAGCATCCTCCCCTCTATCTGCTACCAGAGGCACTTCTTTTGAGGAAGGGCAACAATCCACTTCCTCTCTATGAGGAATAAGAATAATTCATGAAGATTACAAGAGGGGAGGGAGACTTTCATACAGTGTTCTCAAGCAGGAATAAGCCCTCTGTTTTTGGTTGCCTAGAAACAGGGGTGGGATTCAACCAGTGTTACTATGGTTTGGTGACTATGTTTTGTGTGCGCATGTGTGCCTTATGGACACATGTGCCTGACACACACTATGCATGTGTGTAAAAACATCAGCTGTGCCACCCGGATAGCTGAAAAGCACTGCCCACGGGTGCACAGCATTTGAAAAGCTTCTTTTTTTCCTGCTTTTTCAACCTCAGTGGTGCCATGCAAAGCAGCTGAGGTTGAAAAAGCAGGAAATAAAGGACAGGTAAAAGCCAGATGGGCCAAACAGCAACAAAGACAGAAGTAGTTTGGTGTCTGATGCTCTTTAGAGCTACCGGTTCTTTAGAACCGGGCAGAACCGGTATCATTCCACTCCTGCCTAGAAGTCATCACAGTTGCATCTTGTTTGGGATTTCCTCTTTGCTGAATTTCATGCTTCAGCTTCCCTTTGACCTTTCTTTTCAGGTTCTTGTTTGTTCCTGGTATATAATTTTGTATCCTCAGTTAACATTTGAAATTATGCAGAACAATGCAGGATACCAGGAAATCTTATTTCTAATTACAAAGAGTCAAAAATAAAAAATGAAAGGGTAATAAGGAAATGAAAGAAGCCCCAGGAAAAATACTGAAAGTGCTTTATTAAAACTAGATAAAAGAACTAAAATGAATAGAAAACCAGGAGCTCTTTAAAGAGATATCACTCTGTTGTCATCTTGAGTGGGAGTCTATCTCCACTGCATCTGTTCTATAACGATTACAAGTAGATTACCTTACTTAAGATCAGATTTATGTTATTGACTGGAGCTAAATATTCCTTGAATATAAATGGTTTTTGAAGGCATACTATTTAGTTTTTCATCTTAGAAAATCAATATTTTACCTCCATTTTTAAACTATTCATTCATTATTTTATAATTTTGTCACAAAACCTCCAGGAAATTCAGGGCTATAATGTTTGGTATGACACTTAATACCCAAATAAACACTGAGATCTCTGCAGACCTTATTTTTTAAAAAAGTAAACAATTTCCATTTGTCCACGATATTATTTTTCTTTCCCCTCCTACTTCTTCAAGCTGGATATAGCTTGTTATTTTAACCAGAACACTTAGATCCTTCAATAACTATTTCTTTAAAACAGGCTGTTTTCTGTTTTTCCTGGATTCAGCACATACCAGTTTAGCTGCTACTCACAAATGTTATGAATTTCTTTGAATATTCTTATTATGGACGAATCTTAAGGCCCATGGCCCTTAGCCTAATTTCAACATTTTCTGCAAATTATAAAATCAAATATCTGGCAACAAAAGTCTGATCTTCCTCTGATAATGAATGAACTATAAACTGGCCAAGTACATTTTAACTTAATGTTATTTGGACTCAATATATGGAATTAGTTTATGGCTTATGTCATCCGATAAAATTGAACTAATTGAATCAATCATGTGGACATAAATAGAATGATAAAAATGATGGTTTTACAAGCTCTTGTTTTGGCTTATGCAGAAGTGGCTCCTAGTAAACTATGATTCTCAGCACACAATATTTTGAGATCATTGTAGACCCAGGTGAAGGAAAATGTTACATTTTTGTTTTCTTTATAAATTTTTTTTCACGACTATATAGATGAAGATAATATTGTTGTTGATGATAAGTCCACATCAATCCTCTGTAACTGAAGATTATGGACCAAAAATCACCATGTTAGTCTACTTCAACTACTATATTATATTAGCTCTTATCTATTTAGGTTGACATGCACAACCAAAAGCCACTGAAAACTAATGACTATTTTTGAAGCCAGTGGGAGATAAGAAAGTGAAAGAGGTCTAGGATAAATCACCACAGCCAATTCATTGTAGCCAACTTGCCATGGCCAACTCACTGTGGGCCAACTTGCTATGGACAAAAGTTATATAACATTGAAGAAATGGTGAAATAGAATCATTAAAAAAGGATGCAAAAGGAGAAACACAATGTAATGTGAATGACAAAAATTAAAATAACTGATTAATTATTTTAAATAATTAAATTGTTGAATTGTCCTGTCGCAAGTTGGCTATGGTGACCTGTCTGTGGTGATTTGTCCATGGTGAATTGGCAGCAGTAAGTTGGCCATGGCAAGTTGGCCAAGGTGAGTTGTCTAATTCCAAAGTGAAAGGAAGTTAAACTTTTCAAATAAGTTAGAGAGACAGCTTCACTAATAAGGAATACTTTTTCTCTGTATGTATGTCGGTGTGAGGAGGGCAGAAGTGAGTATTCAGAAAGTGATGAAATATATGGGGTTTTGTGTGTGTGGAGGGAGGATAATATATCTGCAACTTTTAACTTAAGACATAAGATTGCTCAAGACCTTAAGAACACCCTGATTTCTAGGAAACCAGAGACTGATAGGCTCAGATGGTGCAAGAATATGCATTTCACTTCTGTATAGAATTTGATGATAACTATTAGTTAATCTCTGTTTTACTGTATTTTATGTGAAGCAATTAAAATAGATCCTCAAGTAACCATTTAACATAAAGAAAGGTTGTTGGAATCAAAGACAAAATCAGGAAAGAAAAGAAGGTAGAAAGTTGATAGTAATGTACTTGAACTACAGTCACTTGGGCATACTTTCTTAGAGCCATGCACAATTTAACTGTGACCAAAAAGATCTGTGGTTACAGGAGGCCTACTAAAATCTTAATAATTCCAAAATATTCCAAGATTACAGTTTATGCTATGATGAATTAATGCCTATATATACACACACTATTATATGTATTGAGATTTTTGCCTCATCAAGGTCATTCAAAGAGTTGGTTTCATAGCTCCCACAATAGGTTTCATGGAAAGTGCAAAAGTTACCAGTTTTGTGAATTGTTATAAAAAACTGCACCAGACAGTGGAATTTTTAAATTTTCTTAGGCTTCCTGGAAAGTTGTCTGCTGGGTCATGTGAACTTTCGACATATCATTAAGCCAGTTATTGAATACCTCAAATCAGGGAGTTGGATACAATCTGAGATATTGAATTCAGCCTCCTGCTTTTGCCGGATCTTTTAATGCATTTCAGAAAAATGACTAGCTAGCTTTTGTTTTAAGACCTCAAATGGACAGCTCTTGTCATAAAGAAAAGTAGTTATAATAGTTAATCTGAAATTATTTCTTTATAATTTGGTTCTGTTTCTGTCTTGGGCAACACACAAACATTTTCAGTCCCTAATGTATATGACAACTGTTTAGAAATCTGAAGACTGCAATCCTATATTTGCTTAGTCTTTTCTTCTGCCGGCTAAACGTAATTGTTTTTCTTACAACTTGGCTTCCATATCCTGCACTATCTAGATTACCCTGAATTTGCTGCAGTTTATCAATGTCTTTTTTAGACTGAAGTTCCAAGAAATGGACATAGTATTTTCAGTGGGGCTTGGCCAAGGTAGAGTGGAATAATTTCTTCCCGGGGACTTATTTCCTTTTTAGTAACTGGCTCCTTTTACCCAGTTTTCCACAAGTATACCCAGATTTCTTTCACATCAAGCCAGTATGCCTCGATCATATAGTGTTTTTATTTTTCCTCCCCGAACACAGGACATTGCATTTCTCCTTGTTAAATTTCAGCCTGTTGATTTTGACAATTGTTCAAGATTCTTAGTTTGAATCTTCTCTTTCTCTTCTAAACTGTTAGTTACTCCTCCTAGTTTTGTGTTGTCTGAAAATTTGATACACATCTTCTCAACCGTCATGTAATTAATCCAAATATTGAACATCACAGGACCCAGAACAGCTCTGTGGCATTCTACTAAATACTACTCTCCACTGTAATGTGAGGCCATGTTATTTCACTTATCTTTAACATATACATTAAACCATGCCATTATCCACTAGGAATAAAAGAAGAAAATCAATCTGTGTGTTCATCTTGCAGCAGCTAACTAGATGGCCTGTTGTTTCTTCAGTTTCTTTGTAGGGGTGGCATTTGCTGTCTGTTGCTGTCTTCTCAGTTCTGGCTTTGATACATTTATTGAGTCTTCCTTGTTGACAGCTTTGTTTTTCTTTCAAATTGATATATGTGCAATTTTAGGAAGAAAGATTATGGTTAAGAATAACTTAAATATAATTCTTTTAATTACTTTTTGGGTTTGTTACTTTTAATTAATTTTATTTACAATAATATACGTAATTTCTTTCCCACTGTACCAATACTTAATGTGGACTCTTTTCTTTTCTATTTTATAATTTTAGGAAGAAATAACTTTCTCTGATTCTAATTAAATGAGAATTGACCTGGTAATTAGAAGTTAAAATATGGAGAGTAATCCTTCTCTGTTTGTGTATGCTGCAATTCTTAACTGTATATGTGCATATCACAGATTTATAACCTGAACCTATAAAATTAGATTATAGTGTGATCTGAAGAGATTCCAAATACTTTAAGTTCGGATGACTCAGTGATTTTCTAGGAAAGACACATGCAATGTGTGAAGAGCTATGTAAAAATTGTGACATGCACACACTCATTATCATGGTCCTTTGCCTTAGAATCGCTTGTAGACAAAGCTGGAGAATATAGTTAAGTTTCTTTGTTGAGTTCCTGTGAAAAAAATTGAACGTACTGCCTAATTAAAAGAAGGCAAGCTTTGATCATCCAATAAAAATGATAAGAACTGGTTTCATCACATTGGGAGGATCATTCTTTAATAAACTGAAAGTTTACAACATGCCAGTGATTATCTTAATATGAATTCAAACTTACTTTATGAAAGTTTCTATTATGTAGTGGATACTGGAAGATATTACAGTAGTAACACCAAAGACAAAGTTTTCCTATGTAGCCAGTGCTAATTAATAAAAGGAAGAGGAGACACACTGACTCTCTGAAAGCTAGTTAGTTGTTGCACTTGTCTATATTTGTTTGAAGGAGAGAGGAGGTAACGTCACTCTCTGACAAACACCAGATATAAACTTCCCTGATGAATATCCATTTTATATCTACAAAACTTATATACATTGAAGGATTTATATCAGGACATTTTATATAGCAGCCTTTTCCTATCCTAAGATAATTAGAGAGTAATAGTAGTAGTTGTAGTAGTAGCAGTTTTATTTGGACATACTTATCAGTACGTAGGTTATCCCTTTTAGTTAAAGTTCTGTAAACTCCTCCTTGTTTCACACACCCATGTTTCATATTTCAAACACCATAAAGCTTTCCCCATCATAATGACTGATCAGTTAAACAAATGGATTAACACAGTTTTTCCCAACCAAATATTATTTAGACAGATGAGGATTGTAATCCCCAAAATTTCTTGCTATCATAACTGAAAATTCACAATATTATTAAAGCTGAATTATGCAAAGGTTGATTAAGAATTCAATTAGGTGTCACTGAAAACACGACTTAAAGTTGTTAGATACCATTAAAAATATTCAGATGGTAAATTGGAACCTGATAGCTCACGTAATGGTAGTTATAAAAGAAAATTGCATGTTTATTTATTTAAAAAAATGTGTATCACCGCCCACTCACTACAAAAACGTGTATATTATATGTTTACTAATAGTACTATATTTTTGTTATTTTAAACATGCTTAAAATGATACTGGTGAGAAGGGATGGGATTCTACCGGTTCTATCCACCTCTGTAGAACCAGTAGTTCTGAAGAGCAGCAGACACAGAGCATACATAGAACCGGTTCTATGTCTGCTGATGTTTTGGCCCACCCATCCGCCTGGGCTCTTACCTGATCTTTATTTCCTGGTTTTTCAACCGCAGCTGCTTTGCGCAAGACAGCTGCGGTTGAAAAACCAGGAAAAAAGGACTTTTCCAACTGCTGCGCACTTGCACACAGCACTGCTCAGCTGTCCGGGCAGCTCAGCAGGTCGTAAATTGCACTTGTGCACCTCACGCAACCACAGCAACAGAACCGGTAGTTATACCGGTCGGATCCCATCCGTACTGGTGAGATTACTGGAGTAAACTATACATGGTTTTTACACCGTATGCTTATATATATGTGGTTTGAAGAGAAGAACTGATATTTAAAGAACCACTTCAAGTTTTTATTTCAGCACTATGAAAGGAATGATTGTGAAGAATGTTTTTATTGACCTACTCTGATCCATCAAAAGCAATCCTTTGAGTCCTAAAAGTTATGCTTAAATTATGTTCTGATTAGATTGCTGCAGCTACACTCTCTTTTGGGTGGAGTCTTCCATTTCACTATCTAGGCATGGAGAGCATCTCACTGAAGGATAATGCCAGCTATACTAGTCGCCTATTCATTCTTGTATGCAGTATTGCTTTTTAAAAATTCCTTTAGTATATTAGGACTAAGTGGATGCTTGACCATGAATAAAACTGGGTAAAGAAAATTAAATGAATAAAAAATATTATATTGCTCATAAAAAATAGAGAAAAACTGTCCAAAGCTATATATTTGTATGTGGCAATATTGGTTGCTAAGTGCTTGCATTTTGTTCATGCAATTGTGATAATGCTGCAATGGTTGTAAGTGTGAGGACCAATCATAAGTCATTTTTCTGGGCGGTGTCATAACTTTAAAAGGTCACAGAAAAAATGGTCATGAAGTTGAAGGCTACCTGTATGTTACCTGAGGACAGTAATTATCTAAACCCCAAAGAGACCGTTTCAAATGTTTCTTTCTTTTTTTTTTTACTGTAGGTTTGTAGGTATTTACTGATTTTTAAAATTTGGAGATTACATAACATAACTGATAGACTTGAAGTCATGCTGTTGCCCATTGTTTGATACTAGGCCACTGTTCTCTTAATTTACTTTGATGTGAAAGGATATTAATTTACTAAGGAAAAGAAGAGAAGATATAATTAGCATTGCATCATCTCTACCATGGCCTCTGGAACTTTTGACTCATGCCTGCAAGTAAGAAAGGAACAGAATTACTTATGATCTCTAAGCCTAAAGGATGGGGCAGAAACTCTAGCAGTGCAGAGGTCTATTTTAGCATGGATATATTTGTAACATGAAAGGTAGATCTCAAATATCCTGGGTCTATATCAATCTTGCTCTGCCTCTTGTTGTGGTTGTGGTTTAGTGGCTTAATGATTACTCTTGGCAACTTCTCTTCCAAGGAGGCATCTCTCCTACTGTTTTCCTTGTATCACTGGTGTGTGAGAAAGACTGGGCTCCCATGAACTGTATTGCTTTCCTGGTAATTATAAAGTAAAGGTAAAATAAGCTAATTGCAGGAGTAATACTCCTAGCTATACAGTGTGGAGCTGTGTGATTGGGATATTGACCTTTTTCTTCTCCAACACCTTGGAAGATAGATCAAACTCACAAGTGATAAATAAAATCAAACTTTATTTAAAATAATAAAAAAATATGAAAGCCTTGTTTAATTTTAAACATTAACATGGAAATAATCAAAGTTAAATTATCATATATGCTGAATGGTTTCACAACTATTAATATTCAGCAAAAGAACATACAACCCTGTGCTGCAACTGCCAAAAAAGTCAATGCAGTCCTAGGTTGCATCAACAAGGGAATAGTATCAAGATCATGTGAAGTAGTAGTACTGCTATATACCCATCTAGTGACACCACACTTGGAAAACTGCATGCAGTTCTGGTCATCATGATACAAAAAAGATGTTGAAACTCTAGAAAGAGTTCTGAGAAGAGCAACAAAAATGATTAAAAGGCTGGAAGCTAAAACATATGATGAACTATTTCAGGAACTGGATATATCTAATCTAATGAAAAGAAGACCTGAAATGACATGATAGCAGTTTTTCAATATTTGACAGGCTGTCACAAAGATCAGGGGGTAGTACGTTGATGGCAAGATAAGAAGTAACAGATGGAAACTTATCAAAGAGCAATCCAACTTAGAACTAAGGATTAATGTCCTGATGGCAAGAACAATTAATAAGTGGAATAGCTGCATTCAGAAACTATGTGTGCTCCAACATTGGAGGTTTTAAAGAAGAGATTGGACAGTCATTTGTGCAGAATGATACATGGTCTCCTGCTTGATCAGGGGATTGGATTAAAAGACTTCCAAGGTATCTTCCAACTATGTTATTCTGTAGTCTTAGCCAGTTCCAGTATGAAAGGTGATAAACTGGCATGTTGTGCAAGAATGTGTTGTTGCATAGACAGCTTAAATCCTTGTATCCTGCATTCTGGACAACAGAAAACAGATATGTTGCAGTTTGTCTAATCCTTCTTAAAATGTAATACCTGGAATTGGACATAGTGCCTGGGATGGGGTCTGACCAATATAAAATAAAATAGAACTACTTCTTCCTATCTTTGGAAGCTATACCTCAAAAGTGCAACTTAAAATTGCATTTGGCTATTTTAGCCATATTGCTGCTGATCCATACAAAGCTTGTAATCAACTACTACAACGAGCAATTTTTTATACATTTTATTACTTTAGCCAAGTACTGCTCTTCCTATAAATGTGCATTTGATTTTCTCCATTACATTTGACTCTGTTAAATTTAATTGTTATATTTAGCCAATTATAATTTTGAATCTTAGTTGTGTTTTTAGAATATTAGCTGTTCCATCCAGTTTTGCTACTATCTGATAAGCCTTTAATCCACCTCTTTCTCTGAATCCTTACAGAAAGTGTTGAAGAGTACTTGGCTCAAAACCAAAATCCATGTCATCTCACTCCAAATTTAAAGGGAAACCACTTTTCAACAACTTAAGTATGATTTTTAAGCTACTTATGGATCTATCCAATTTATATGCTATCCAGGTAATATTTAATTATTTTGTTAATAAAAATATTGCTATATGGTATAATGTTTTGCTGATGTCTACACTAGTCCCAGATCCTACTACGGAAATTATCTGATCAAAAATGTAATAAGATTAGCCTGACATGACCTGTTCTTGACAAATCCACCACAGATACTAGCTATTATTGGATTATTTTCAAGTTGTTTACAAACCAACCACTTTCTAATTTATTCTGTAGTTCCTTAGATCCTTCTTACTTCGCTTTTTGAAGAATAGCCTTTGTAATCCTCTAGTTATCTGGTATGTCACCAATTCATGAGTTTTTCTTAGGTGGATTGGATCAACAAGACTGAAGCTGTTGGAGATGTGAATTCCTTCAAGGGCAATACATACTCCCTGACTGTATTTCTATCAAACACAAGCTACAATTCCTCTCTCCCACCAACACCTCATAATTGCTCCATGGAACACATATCCTCTTTTGAGGTCTTTTCATATAAGGGTGAGGAACTCACTGTTAGAATGTAAAGACCATCTGAAAATTAAACCTGGGAGCATGAAGCTTCAGCTTACTGGAAACAAACAGAAAGTTCATTTGAAAATAAATGAAACAAAAAAGCTAATTCTAAAGGATAGATCAAAGCCTGGTATCAAGTAGCTTTTCTCTTCTTAATCAGTTTGTACACCATATGCACATTCTACTTGGTGTCTAACTTTGAAAAATGCATCATGACATGACAAAATTAGACAACTGGTGCACCTGGTTTTTATATTTTCAAATATAAAATGATACATATACTACTGAAACTGTTCTCTAAAAAGGAAGGAGCTATAATATTGTTACTGTGGGTAGTGATTTCCTTTTTCAGTTGTGTTCCTTTGTACATATCACTGCAACCCCTAGTTGTTTATTTCTGAAAAAGCCAAAATAAAGCAAATATGGGTTGGCCAATTTAGATTTGTTTGTAGCTTTATTTATACTGGTACATATTGTACATACACACATACACACACATACATACCAGAGGTGATATCCAGCATGTTCTAACCTGTTCTGGAGAACCGGCAGCGGAAATTTTGAGTAGTTCGGAGAACTAGCAAATACCACCTCTGGCTGGAGATTTTACAGTATCCTTCCCCTGCCACGCCCACCAAGCCATGCCTACAGAACCAGTAGTAAAAAAATTTGAATCCCACCACTGACACATACACACACACGTACATACATACATACATACACGCAGATTACTTTAATTTGGACGACTCTGGGCAAACCAATACAAAATGAATATTTCCATACCTCAAAAAAACCCTATCAAGATTATAATACTATTTTTAGAGGGTTGGGTGGAACACACAAAGCAGACCAGAAATGAGTAGTAAACTACAAACCAATCATGTTTTCTCATTTGTTAAGTCACAGTTTCAACCAGAAAGCCAACAACGTCTTGTTTTCAGATTGCATGTTACTTCCCTAAAAAAACCCTCAAGGTTTATTTTGAACAATATACCAAGTAAAAAAACAATACCATTCAGTCATTTTACAATGTAGCTAAACCATGTCACTGTTCAAAAAACTTGTGTCAAAAGACCTGTCCACATTCTACCTTCTTTTATCTTCACTGGGAGAATCCTATCTATGCAACCAATATTTTGCCTCCAGGTGCCTTTAAACATTTGCAATAACTGGCAGAATGAATCAGCAGCTGCTCAAACTACCTGTGGTGGGGCAGAGAATTTCAGTACAGTACTGAATTAAGATCTTTGTGGGGGAAAAATGCTACAAAGAAATGGTGATGTTAGGCTGTGCTTCCTTGAAAATAGCCAAAATCAATTACAGGTAGTCCTTGACTTAAAACAGTTTAGTGACTGTTTGAAGTTACAACGTAATTGAAAAAAGTGACTAATGGCCGTTTTTCACACTTACAATCACTGCAGCATTCTCATAATCATGTGATCAAAATTTGGATGCTTGGCAACTGCTTTATATTTATGACAGTTGTAGTCTCCCGGATCCATGTGATCACCTTTTGGGAATTTCTGACAAGTAAAGTCAATCGGGAAGCGAGATTCACCTAACAACCATGTTGCTAATTTAAGCTCTTCAATGATTCAATTTAACAACTATGGCAAGAAAGTTTGTAAAATGGGGCCAAATTTACTTAAAAATTTACTTTTTACTTAAAGTTTTACTTAGCAATGGAAATTTTGGGCTCAATTGTGCTCGCAAGTCGAGGACTATCTGTAGTGTGATATTTTTTTTATCCTTCAGCTATTTTTTTTTTTAAAAATCCAGTTAATTAGTGCTTGTGGATATGTAACAAAATAGGATTGCATTATCACAAGGGCAGGTTCTCTGGCTTTTGAATCAAGCATTTCAGGCAGCAGAAGATACAAAACTTATTTTATACAAGACCATTTCAAGAGTAGTTAGAATCTCAAAAAAGTTAATTGAGTAACCATATAATAACTCTACAAAGTCTTGGATTTAGTCTAAACGTGCAACTTGGATTGCATTTTTTGGGACTGCTACTTGGATTGCAGTCTTGGGTTTAATCTAAAAATGCAATTTACCTTTCAATTCTATGATTTAAATCGTGTGACATATCACAATTTTCCCCCTATTCGCTAAACCAGGTGTGGGTGTGGCCAGCGCATGATGCATCTGGGCTGGCCCACAGGCTGCAAGTTTAACAGCCTTGGTATAGATTGATGTTTCACATAGATTGATGTTTCGCAACTTTAAGATTGATGTTTCGCAACTTTAAGACAAATGGACTTTAATTCCCAGGAAAACTTATTAGATGAAGTGAACTGAGGATATCCAGTCCCTCACTTTGCCCTCTTTGCTGCTAGGTCATCCAATATTTCAAACAGGGAAGAGAGCCAGGCTGAAACAGTACAGAAGCAGTTAAAGTCTTCCAGTCCCCAATCTGGGGATAAGCAAGTATAATCCCTACATGGTCTCTTTTTAGAGATTAAGCCTCTGATTAGGCTGGAATTTCATTTGCACCCTTGAAGCAAAGTGCATGTCCGAGTCAGGAACCACAGCAACTTTCCAGCTCTACTTAAGCTCCTTTTGATAATTACAGCTATGTACCTACCACTGGAAGCACTATGACACCACCTGGCACCAAGTCCATGTTATTTCTAAGAAAACTGACACTGTTGAACAGCTATAGTAGAAATCCATCTACTAGCAGCTGCAGGGCAAATAAAACTCAACCTCTGCACATTTATTGTTGAAAACCACTATTTACTTTCTTATTCTTGTTAATTCTAAAAGGAACTGAAATCTGTGCCAGCTTGTACCAAGAGAATAACATGTCATATAAATTGACAAAACATTATTATTACCTGCCTGCAAATTTATGACACAAATACTAAATCTTGGAGAGTTGGAGTTCAACTATAAAGGTTTTCCTTGTTAGAAACTCCCCTCAAGGGACATCCAATGGTTTTGGGAATGTCACCACTTATAGGCTGCCATGTTAGTATATCTTATGAAAAGCATCTGTAATCTTTTGCCAAAAGTGCATTAGATGTTATGGTACACATTGTAATGAAAGAAGACAGGTTGTTCTTTAACAATACACTTTGGCAACGAACCCCATCTCGTGCAAGAAGAAATGGCAATTCCATTTGTGTCCTTAAGACAGGGTCAGCATTTGTGGTATCACTTTGCAGATCATTGGCACAAGGCTGAGGAAATGAATGTTACCAGAAGGAAAAAAACAGAAGAATGCAGTTCAGCGATACAGGCAGCATGTACCAGTGGAAAGTTATATTTGGATCCAACTCCAAATAAGCAATGAAACTATTGGGTAAATTTTTAAATAATGCAAACAGCTGAATACAACAGAGTGCTTTTTTCATTCCTAAAATAATGCACTGGACAAAAGCAACATGCTATTTTTCAACAGTATTTATCAAAAGGAATACTAAGCAGCAAAATTCAATGCTGATACACTTTGAAGCTTCCCTCCGATATGCACTAATTACTGATACATACACAATTGGTTCTTTTGTTCAGAAAATTCAATTCCTGCTTCTTAGTACATGATTTACAGATCAAAAACTCTAAATAAGCAAATACTTAAATAGTGATTAGGGGACAATGGAAAGGAAAGGAAAAATAATCTCTAGGCTTCTCCTTATGATTAAAAATGTTTCAGTATCTCATGTTTCTGTGAAAGTATTTTATTGAGTATTCATAGTATTTTATGTTTAATTCCATTCTATACTCTTGAATTTAGGAATGTATAGAGCAATTATAAAATAAAAGAACAATAGCAATTACACATTGGATATATGCTATGTCTCTTACATAACAATTGGAATAATCACAAAATAACTTGAAAATTTGAAAACTTAAATCATCCTCAGCAAAATGCAAGTTAGCAGATGTTATCAAGACACTTGATAACATCTGGCTTTCTGAGAACATACCCTTAGAAAGCACTGTAAACACTCCCAGGGTTGGGATACAGAACTAGTCATGATTCTTGGTGATCTTCTTTCCTACGTTTTTGAATATGTAGAAACCTTGGCCTGGACAGAAATAAAACAAATTGCAACATTAAATCTTTTACTAAAGAGTATAGAAGTTAAAAAGGGAGCTTTGTAAAACTTTAAAAGTCTAGCACATTTTACAAAATGAGCTTTCTTGGAGTTTATTAGATGTTGAAAGTTTTATGATCCCTTAATAATATACAAGAGTGGTTTTTAACTAAGAGCTATGGGTTACAAAGAGTTCATTTTAAATCCGCTAGTATAGGATTGTTTGTATCCGGAGACAAAGGTGTGAATTAATTTTTTCATGCTGTAAATACATTTCCAAGGTCTTCTTAAATTTCACGAGAGTCATTTTACTATTCCAGGTGATCAATGAAAAGAATAAAATACAATATTTGGCCCAACTGCTGCATAATATACAAATAAACTGAAACAGGTTCAACCACATTTCACCATATTCTATGCAGAAAGCAACGTCTCTTTTCAAAGTTTCCAATGCTAAGTGAATCACTGCAGATGTTAAATTAGTGACATGGTTGTTAAGTGGCTGTGACGTCCCCATTGATTTGCTTGTCAGAAAGTCGCAAAAGGGGATCGCATGATTTTGGGACACTGCAACCGTTGTAAATATGAGTCAGTTACCAAGCAAGTAAATTTTGATCATGTGACCATGGGGATGCTGCAACAATTGTGAGTGTGAAAAATGGTCATAAATCATATTTTTCAGTGCTGTTGTAACTTTGAACAACCACTAAACAAACTGTTATAAGTTGAGGACCTTTATGGTGGGGGTTGCCTATAGAACTTGGTACATGAGTTCTATAAAAAGCTTGCTGCATAAAGGGACTTCTGGTTGCAAGGCTTCGGCGGGGGCAGGAATCCACAATCGTGCACAGTTCCTGTTGCGCTCGCTGCCGAGGTGCCCCCAATCCAGCTGGATTTGGAGGCTATGGTTACCCCGTAAAGGTAACCGAAGATAGGAGAGATCCGGGCAGGGATCTGGGGGAATCGCAATCCCCCTCCTCACCCGGTTTAACTCCCTTTCCCCAAGGCGGTGGAGCGGTGGTCAGTAATGGCTGCCACAAAGAAGCCATCAGCCAGATAAGATTGTGCAGGAGGAAGTTTGAAGAAGTGAAAGTTTTTGGCTGAACCAGGACAATAAGTCACATC
>BHFT01025873.1:0-25819 GCA_004320025.1 Laticauda laticaudata
AAAAGAGAGAGATAGTCCTAGCAGGCACAGTAATTCCCACTAAGAAATTGAATCGAGGCAAGCCAATAGAAAATGGGAAGTCGCAGCAAAGGAAGCCAGCAACCGAAAAAAAACCCACAGACTGTCACTATCAGAAGGCGCCCAGACAGAAAAGCAGGAGAAAAGGTCAAAAATTATAGTGAAAATTGAAGGATAGCCCTTGCGAGATGGAGGTCGACTCAGGATCCTTCCTGTCAATGGGTGTCTTGGAACACAATCAGTGGCTAGTTCCAAACATATAGAACTAAAAGAATTTCAGAAACAAAAATTAATACTAAAAAGGACTACCAAGGAACCGGTCCCTGTGGTAGGTCTAGGACACTTCAAAGTCACTTACAGAACGCAACGCCGAAGTCCTGCCTGCTAACCATAAGTTGACCGAGAGTCACCAGTCTCCTGGGCATTGAATGGTTCGCAATCCATTGGCAATCGAATGATCCGGGAGTGAGCGAACGCCGCAACGATTGGGAAAGAGAACTCTGATACACGAGTTCCAGGACATCTTCGATGGCACTCTAGGCAGGTACCGGGGGACCCAATTTCTTTCGTTTAGATTCCCCAGATAGCCACCAAGAAAGGCCTAAAGCCAGACGAGTACCCTTTGCGTTAAAAGCCAAAATAGATGAACAATTAAAACAAATTTTTTCGCGCAAGGGGTGCATAGAACCAATTGACCCATGCTTAGGTGGGAAAGACACCAAATAGTAACACCAGTAAAACCTGAAGGGTCTGTGTGCATCTGCGGAGACTACAAAGCTAGACCCTGAACGGCATGCCATTGTCAGCAAAGGCGCATACCCGGTACACATCGTAGCAGCACGTACTGCACTCACGTTAGGGAGGAAAATTTTTTTGCCAAGCTCAATTTAGCCAAGCATATTTCCAACAACTTCCAGTAGACCCAATAACGGCCGCAGAGCACAGACAAATAGTACTCACCAGAGGGGCATCAAATGTAATAGACCTTCAATTTGGAGTAAGTGTTGCCCAGCATTTTTCCAAAGGCCTCATGGAACTCCTATTAAATGGAATTAAAGGGGTTTCATTCCATACTTTGATGACGTCCTATTTCAAGCAGAAAATACACCCAATTAAGAAGCAAGACTAAGAGAAGGCTAACAAAAATTTTAGAAAAATGCTGGCTGAAAGTTAAAAAGGAAAAATGCTGTCTAGTTGCTGATCGCATCGAATTTTCTAGGATATTTATTGGACGGAGAGGGTATACACCCTAAAGAAAAAAAAGTCAAAGCAATTAAGACGCACCCAGACCTAGAAACAAAACAGACTTACAGCATTTTTGGTCTAATAAACTTTTATAACAATATTCCTCTTCGCACAAAGCAATGATAGCAGAACCTTGCATCTTTAGCCTTGGATAAAAAACTAATTGGACTTGGGGTCACAAGGAATAAAAAGCTTTCCAAGCATAAAAGACCTCAGACACTGTTTATTAACCTCAGACACTGTTCTTATTCAGTTTAGTAACAACACCTTCCGGCATTGACGGGTCACCTGTGACGCCTCCACCGTTGCGGAGTCGGTGGCCATCTGAGCCACGAATTGCCTGACTTGGAGAGAAGGCACCCGTCGCTTTTACTTGAAAATGCTCTCCAAAGCAGAAGAAACGCAACTATAGCCAACTAGACAGAGAGTACCCCTGACAAATCGGTCGCCGGAGTTAAACGTTTTCACGAAATACCTCTACGGGAGGACCATTTCCATTGTACTGACATTAACCGTTACTAGGAATTTTGGCGAGAAACAAACCCCCACACCGAACACTTTATCCCCCAGAAATGACTAGATGGTAGAATTCCTAGCTGCATACTCATAATACATTGCTGCCATTGACCGCGGAAAACAAATCACCATGCAGACGCATTAAGTCGAGCACCATTGGCCAACAACAGAAGACGACCCAGCTTCTGACTAACCGCCGCACTACAAATAAGAGCCTTCGCCTGAACTGCCATTGTCTGCGCAATGATGTCGCTAACCTGCAAAAAGAGCCCAGTGACTGCCCGCATTTTGAATTGGGTAGGTAAAGGCTGGCCGGAAAAACCAAAAAACTGTGAAATTTTCAACCTTTTCGGACCAGACAGACTGAACTGTCAATTTCAAAGGGGTGTTTGTTTATGGGGTGATCGGGTGGTAATTCTTCCAGGACTGCAGAAAGAAGTGTTTGGGTATGCTCCCATGAAGGCCACCCACGGCATAGTAAAAATGAAAAGCCTGGCTGAGTGAACTACTGTCTGGTGGCCTGGTTTGAGCAAGGACATTGAAATACTGGTAGCTACATGTAATAAGTGCCAGAGAACCTAGATTCCTCCACTGCAAGCACCCATAACAAGACTGGGGACCCCCAAGGCCCCTGTCTCGAAATGCCATAATTGATTTTGCAAGGAACCTACTAGGGGGGCAATATGTTTTTGATTGTCGTAGATGCATACTCAATTGGTTGGAAGTTATAGTAATGTCATCCACGACGACCGATTGGCTGTTATCAAGCTAAGTTAAAACAAATTATTTGCAACTCTGGCGTTGCCTGATGTACTAGTGTCCGACAATGGGCCACAACTAACTGCTGGTACAATTTTGAACAGTATTTAAGCTTCCTTAGGTATTACGCCATGCCACTAACGGCGCGCGGCCGCAACCGGCGGAAATGGTGGCCGAGAGAATGGTCAGATTTATGAAAGAAAGGCCTAGAAAAAATGGACCATGGGGATATCCAATGACATGCTAAACCGTTTCCTCACACTACAACATATCACCCCAGTAGTATAAACGAACAAGAGCCCGGCACAAGAATTATTAATGGGGAGGAAACTCAGATCCATTTTGGATAGATTTCACCCAAATTACACCTGTTGAAAAAACCCCTCAACTCATCCCAGCCTATACCGCAGCATTTGAAATCGCAGACCTAGTCTATGCCAAAAAGAATTTCACCGGGGACCCTCTCTGGCTTCCAGCCACAATCACACTAGTAACTGCCCCGGTCCTAACGTCTAAAAGCCGTGATGATGGAAAAGAGTGGAAGCGCACATAGACCAGCTTTGTTCCCGAAACATCGAGCGAATTACAACCATGAAACCTCAAACAATATAAAACGACGAAACACCAACTAAGGCGGGGGGAGAATACAGAATAAAAGAGGGCTGAAAATGAAGCTATTAAAAATAAATCCAGAAACAATCTAACCAATCAAAAAAGAGCAAAAGAACACCTTACGGTTAGATGAGATCCAGCAGAATAATCCAAGTTGAAGAGGAATCCATCCTGGAAAGGGCCCAGCTAAGCCAGCTCGACCTGCTGGGAAACCAGGAGGAGCGGCACAAACACGCAGCCTGAGCAATTCAAGTGGTAGCAACAATGCTGACCTCACCCTTTTCCAGGCGGTTCCATGGAGAAGAGCCGGAGAGGACACGCGATCCTGACCGAACCGCTCGAAGTTTCCAGCCGAAAAATGAACCACGCAGGTCAAATAAAACTAGAAGAACCCCACCTACTGCGTGACTACATCACTCAATGTAGGACTAAACTAAAGGGGGGAAGGCGTGTTCTGTATAACTTGGAAGAGCCAAGTTGAAATTCAAGCATTGGCCAGAAAGGCCGAAGCGGATTGGGTTCGCTAGGAACCAATCCAGGGAGCCGCTTAAAGGTGGAAAAGTTAAGGAAAAGTCATTGGGTATAAGCCAGCAGGCAAGCCTGTTAACAAGGGCTGCCGCGGCTTTAACCAGCCGTTCCATGACTGTTGCTTGTTTGAATAAAGACTTGTTTACTGAACCCGTCTAACACGCGTTTTTCCGGACGGAAAGGATATTGTATTATGATAGGTTAGGTGATTGGGAATTGTGTCTGTTTTGAATGTATGAAGTAAGTCAAAAATGGGTGATCATGTGACTTGATTTTAACAACCTTTTTTTTTTTTTTTTTGCAGCGCTCGTTAAGCAAATCTATTACTGGCTATGCAGCAATTTTGCCAAAAATTAGAAGTAAAAGCCAACTTTCAGCAAATACATAGTTAATCACAATCATGTAATTGCAGGAGGCTGAAAATGGGTCACTTATCAAACTCCCAAAATGTAGTCATTTGACCTCACAGCTGTCAGAATTTCAGCATTGGGTAATAAGTACATTTTGGGAAAGGGTGATCCATCGTAATGTGGAACAGTCACTAAGTCACCGGTTATAAGTTTAGAACTACCTGTATGTATTTTTTCTTCTTCTGCCCTGCTTAGTTTAATGCAACTGTAATTTACATGGTACATTTATATGGTGTAGCTCAATTCTGTTGGAGTGATATTATTCAAATGATTGACTTCATAGCCACTAACTCTAATGTTACTCCAATTTAAGACAGACACTTCCATCTTGCTCTAGAAAGTCAAGTTGATATCTGTCAATGTTCAAAAGCTGAGGTGGCACCGTGCTGGCTGCCTGTAATTTGGCAGTTCAAATCCCCACCAGGGTTGAGTCAGCCTTCCATCCTTCCAAGGTGGGTAAAATGGGGACCCAGACTGTTGGGGGCAATAGGCTGACTCTGTAAACTGCTTAGAGAGGGCTGTAAAGCACTGTAAAGCAGTATATAAGTCTTAAGTGCTATTACTACTGTCCCATCTTTGTTAGTTGTAACTCTTCCAGGTTTCTTTTGAAATCCATTTTATTAGTGGAAAACCTATCTTCCTTCTTTTACTAGAAACATTTTTTTAAATTGCAGCCTGCTAAGTGTGTAGGCACACAGATAGATGAAGCTTAGTTAACTGTTTCCTATTTGCAAGCTAATGCTGATTATTTCCTTTGCATGCAGAGCCTCCAATAGAGTTGATCAATTTCCTGACTAAGGGCAAGAAGCAGAGCAAAGAGCTTTATGAATGAATCCCAAAATCTTTGATAAAATCCTGATGCGTGCAACAGGGACACAAGTGATAAATGTACATGCTTTCAAACATGACATTCAGTTTATTTCCTTCCTGCAATTGATATCCTGCTAAATCCCCATAATGGCATACACATAGTATAATGCAAATAGAATGAGACAGCAACATAACAAACATTTAGATGAACTAGACAACCAATAATACCTACAACAATAGAATGACTGTGGCACAAGAAAGCAAAGTGTTCTGACCCAGCTCCCCAAATAAAACAAGTCCTCTTAAGTTAACTCAAAGATTCCTTTATTAGGAATGCCAGCAGTCCCAGCCAAAAGTTTCTCTCTCACCACAGGCTAACAAGTCCATCCAGCAGGAAGATGAATAGTTGTCTACCACATCTATTCATCTTGCCCCCCACCTCTTATCCTTAGAGCTAGGGTGGGGCTTTGCTAGCAGCGGTGGCTCTTCCTTCCCAGGGATTGGCCCATAGATTTCCACTGCTCTCCTCTCCTCTGCCTTCTGTGCATCCGCGTGTCAGGCATTGGACCCAGCTGTTCCTCCTCTTCCTCATCAGCCACCTCCAGACCTGGGGGCTGCTGACTCTCCACCTGAGGGTTGACAGATAGCCCAGGCTCTGCCTCTGTCTCTCTGTCTGCTATCTCCATTCCCTCTTCCCCCTTAGGCCGCAACACAAAGAAAGCAATATGGTGCAATCCCAAAACAACTGGAGCATCATTTTGTCACCATCAACACTGACAAAAATCAGTCAAGGTAACTTTAATAGGAACAAGCAGATTACATCTTGCAACAATGCCTTGAACAATATCAAACAACCACATCTGTCTATCCTAGGTCCTTGGAACGGAATCGCTTCATAATGCCTGGGTAAGACCCCACTTGGAATATTGCATCCAATTTTGATTGCTATAATGTAAAAAATATATTGAGACTCTAGAAAGAGTACAGAGAGGAACAACAAAGATAATTAGGGGCCTGGAGTCTAAAACAGATGAAGAATGATAACAGGAACTGGGCATGCCTAGTTTAATGAAAAATTAGAGTCAACACTGTGTTAGTCAAATCATCAAATAGATGATGCACGAATCAAACCACTATGACTGATGAGCCAGGAAAGTGTCTTCATAGGAGATTTACCAGGACTGAGCTAGACTTGGTATTCAGCAGGTTCTGACCAGTTCCTTCACAGCAGATAGAGAAGGCAGAAAATTAGAAGGAGGAGGAGAAGGTGGGGATGGTGAAGGAAGAAAGAAAAACACACACACCCTGCCTCCTTATTTCTGTTCATCTTCCAATGCCATGTGGGAATCAGTTGTGAAAAGCTATAAGGACAGCCTTCTAACTTGCCGAGGAGTCATTCTGTTGTTTGGAGGGAACACTGAATTTATTTTTACAAGGCCCAAGAGGTTGTCATGCTGAGTCCCTACAAGAAGTGACAGAAGTGCCATGGCTCATCCATCATTAGCACAGACTGCATTGCCATTCTTTTAGCACTTTCGGACAACAAGATATCTCTCCACATGCAAATCTTGTGCTAAGGCTGGCCTGATCAGAGGCAGTTTTTCCACACTGAAGTGTGTTCTGGAAAAAGTCCAGCAAGATGTTTAACATTGTCATGGAATAAACTTTTTTGGGGGGCAGTGTCCTTAACTTGCTGAGAACAGGGTGTGTGTGTTTGTGTGTGTGTGTCTCACTCAAAGCCAACTATAAGCAGGAGGAAGGAAGCCCAGTCGTTTGTGTGTGTGTGTGTGTGTGTGTGTGTGTGTATACAGTTCTCAATTTGTGGTCTGGGGATCAGTAATAGTCCATGCTGGTCATTACAGAATACCCACATTAATCAACTGTTCAGTCTGTCTGTCTGTATTTGTCTATGCCTGCCTATCTGACTGTCTAACTATCACCTATCTATCTGTCTAACTATCATCTGTCTGTCTGAGACAGACAGACAGACAGTATCTATCTATCTATCTATCTATCTATCTATTTATCTATCTATCTATCTATCTATCTATCTATCTTTGTCCATTATCTCTCTCTCTGTATGTGTGTGTGTGTGTGTGTGTGTATGAATGTCTGTCTCTATCTGTCTCTTTATCTATCTCTATCTATCCATCATCTCTATTTATATCTATCTATCTATCTATCTACCTACCTACCTACCTACCTATCTATCTATCTATATCCATCTATATATGTCTCTATCTGTCTAAGTCTATCTATCCATATCTATCTATCCATCATCTATCTATCTATCTGTCTGTCATCCATCTATCCATCATCTATTGAACTCAACTTACAACCATTCATTAGTGACCATCCCAAATTACAATGGTATTGAAAAAAAAAGTAACTTATGACTCTTTCTCAAACTTATGACCATTACAGTATCTCTATGGTCACGTGGTCAAAATTTGGATGCTTGGAAACTGACATGTACAGTATTTAATGATGGTTGCAGTGTTCCAAAGTCATGTGATCATCTTTTTGGGACTTTCTAATAAGCAAAATCAATGGGGAAGCTCATAGTACTACTAACTTAACAACTCACTTGTTGTGGCAAGAAAGGTCGTAAAATAGGACAAAACTGTCTTGCTCAGCAGGAGAATTTTTTGGCTCAACTATAGTTGTAAATTGAGGATCATTTCTCTCTCTCTCTCTCTTTCTTTCTCCCTCCCTTCCCCCCTCTCTTTCCTATCAATTATAAAATTTACTTGACCACATGTCTCAAATATGATCACTCAATGGAACAGCTTGCTTCCCAAAGCTGTGGCTGATCCATTGTTCTTAAGAAGAAAAAAATAGGTAACAATTTCTTTGGAATAGTGTAGAACTTCTGCCAGCTTTCATAACTTAGGTGAGACTAGAACTCACAGCCTCCTGGTTTCTAGCCTGGTGCCTTTACCACTGTTAGGAGGGTTGTCAGCTTTTGACCTCAAGAGTACTAACTTTCCCTATGGTGCAATTTCAGAATTTTGCCTCTTTAGGCTCATCCCAGGTTTCATTTCTCAGAACACGCTATTAAATGCCATTGCTGACCTCTTTCCAATTAAAACTGACAGTTTTAGTGAACTTCTCACTCACATGTCTGTCTCCATGCACACACAAAAGCTGAACAAAACTTTCACTGCCTAACTTTGATTACCTGCCATATTTCTTTCCCAGGTAAATGCTGGATCCTTATGTCATAGGCCCAGGAACAACTGCTTAAAAAAGGAGATAACAGCCCTCGATCGTTGCTTTGCAATGTGCCCTTTGCCTGGAAAATGAAAGCAAGAAAATACAAAAGGGTCTTCCTCCCTCTGATATTATCTCTGGACATAGATAAGCTCTAAGCCAAGGTAAGTAAGCTAGCAAAAGCAGGGAAAACATCCATCCAAAGGGAGAGCTTTTTTTATTAAGAGGAAAGATTTTCCTCTTAATAGGCCAATTATTTCTGTTCTGTACAAACATAATATTCCATAGTTGGAGGTTTATTCTGAAAGGCTTTTCCTTACTTTAATTGCTCGAGGAAAGCTTTAAAAAAAAATAGCTGCAACAGGTTGCATATGATGATCAAACTGGAAGTGCATCATTAAATGCTAAAGAAAAAAACCTCGACATGAACTTTTGATTAAAAAAAATAGAAAAGAAGAGAAAAAAGAGAAGGTGAAAGCAAGCATCTAACTAGGAAACAAATTACACAGAAAGGAGAGATGATTTTTTTTTCCTCCTCCAACAATGGGAGACATTAAAGTTTTTATAGACAGCAGACTGGAGGAAAATTCATTCTGTTATTTTTCTTTCTTGTACCATGCTGGGATTTAAATCCAGAGGAAGATCTTTTTTCAGGATTTATTGTTGAAGCAAAGATACAGCCTTCTAGCCTTCTTCTTCCTTTAAACTACACTCAAATGTTTGTGGAGTACACTGTAAACCCAGCTCCTGGGAGAATAAAAGACTGAAAGTTCATAGCATGTCAATTTTGCATTGTCTTCCTGCCATGATTTGCTGGGCTAATATTGACAAAGTCTACTACATGGACAGTTATCTTGCTGAATGGCAGGCTTAGAGGTAAACACTAAATTATTATATCCTTAAATTAGCACAGAGACAGGTTTGCCTTGTAGGATTCTTGAAAAGTAATTACACCTTTGTGCTGTTTTAAAAAAGAAGGTGCAGTAAAACTCTATCAGCATTCAGATAAAGATCAGAATAAATAAGCAAATGGCACTCCTTTCTCTTTGCACATGATACACAAGTTATCTCTCCAGTTCCATTCAAGGAAGCTTTAAAGCATTTATTTGTTTGTTTGTTTGTCAAACATGTACAAGATAACAAGTAAAGGTATGAACATATGCATGAACAAAGGGACTAAATACAGATAAATGGAGACAGTAAGACTAGAGGCGGTAGGCAGGCTGGTGCTTTTATGCATGCCCCCTTTAAGGACCTCTTAGGAATGGGGTGAGATCCAAGGTAGACAGTTTGATAGCATTGCCTGATATTGTTGATTCTTACATTATTGTCAGGTAGTGGGGATGGTTTGTAAATAAATAAAATCCAGAAATATTTATGGGTAGACATATGTACAAAGCCCTGTATATACAGTACCTGAGGGTTAAGCTAATTGCAAGATGTATTGCTTTGGAGATCTTCCAAAGATACCTTTTCTTTGTTCCATATTAGCATCTGCAGAACTTGAACAACCCTAACCCTAACCTTCTCCTACTCCAGCTAACATGCCTGAAACATTACCTTGTTTTGCCCCCAAAGCCCAAACTTTTTCAAGACCACTTAAGTCCTGGTTTCAGCCAACATTTTCAGTTTCTTTGGACTTAATGCTCCCCACGCAGGAGAGTGTCCATTCAAGTGTCATACTATCCTGAGAAGGACCTTTCTAATTAGTGTTACTGCTGTATCTCCTCCTCCTCCTCCTCCTCCTCCTCCTCNTTCTGCATCTGCTTCAGTTGTCAATGGAGATACAAAGTTCTGGCTCTTTCTCTTCTTCCACCATTGTTAACTGAAGTTGTTGTAGGTCAAGGATCTTCAAACTTGGCAAGTTTAAGACTTGTGGACTTCAATTCCCAGAATTCCTGAGCTAACATGACTGGAGGAAGAATTCTGGGAGTTGAAGTCCACAAGCCTTAAAGCTGTCAAAGACCCCTGTTGTAGGGTCTCTTTTATGCCATTGCTCCATTTTCTTCTGGGTCTGTCTTTTATTCTTTGACCTTCTCCTCTTTTTATACATGCCTTGTATGTTATGGAATCCGATGACAGCCATTTGTCTGAAAATGTATAGGGTCTCCTGCCAGAGCAGGGGGCTGGACTAGAAGACCTCCCAAGTACCTTCCAGCTCTATTCTATTCTATTCTATTCTATTCTATTCCAATTCCCACTTGTCCTCCAGGATCCCAGAATTAAAAAAAATTGGGAAAACCACATATCTCCATGGACTTTTCAATGTGACTTTAATGTTTCTGTGGATTTGTATTTTCGCCACTGGAAGCTTCCTTGGTTGTCAAAAAGGTGTCATGACCCTCAACTAGTTAGCAAGCAAATATGGAGAAAGAAACTTGTCGTGCAAGTTGGGTTGCTTCTTGTGCCTTGTTAAAATATTTGAAAGTGCTCTAGGATGCAGAAAGGATAGAGTGAATGTCAACTCATCAGCCAGCAAAATTTGTATTGCTTGGAAAAATGCATATATTATGATGATATTTCAAGTATTCTAAGTACTTGGGAAGAATCCAATAGTTTGATCCAGTTACTACTCTCTAGTAGACTGTTTGAAAATAGCTATTTTTCCCCTTATCATTACGGTACTAACTTGGCAGTTGTTAGTTGGTTCCAGGAGATGTGATGAGTACTTAAAAAGCATCTTACTGGGTGGTGGTTGTGGGAAAAATAGGAGGCAGAAGTTTGTCGTCTTGAGTTATTTGTAGGAATAATAAAGTTTGGACTAAAATCACCCAGCTGGCTTTCATGGCTAAGGTGGGACTAAAACGCTTAGTCTCCCGCTTTCTAGCCTGGTGCCTTAACTACTAGACCAAACTGGCTATCTCATTCTTTGTCCTCTTTGCTGTTATGTAATAATTTTTCATGTTGCAGCCAATGTCTGACAGCCCTAATTCATTGATCCCTAGCTCTCATTTAGGTCATTTCAATCCTTAGTCCCTCAGTGTGAGAATAATCTTGGGAGAAGGCTTGAAGAGCTGCAACTAGCAATGATTAAACAAGAGACAGCTGAGTCTATCAAAAGAAAGGGGGCATGGCAAACATCTTAAAAGAGATTTGTCATTCCCTCCAAGACCAAGAAAGACACACTGAGGTACAGTTCAAAATTCAATGACAATATCTCCTCAAATGGCAATTAAACATTTGCAACCAATTTGCCAAGCTTGGAGCTCAAACCATCAGCCTAACATTGAGGTACTTCTGAGTAGTTTCCTTTATTACTCCTCACCCATAGACAGAATCTTGCCAGACTAAAGCAATTATTTGTACAACTGTAGATAAATTATACTCTGGGAATCACAAGGGAGGAATCATTTTATCCTCTTCCTCTCAATCAAATATTGCCTCTCATTATCACTTTGTCCTCTGGAATACAACCCCTCCTTCCTGGGAATCCAGACTATATGCCACAACAGGAATTTAGTTTTTTGGACTTAAAGGAGAGGGGGAAGACAGGTACTTTCTGCCTTTCAAAATTCTGTTCGTGTAACCTTACAATAAAATTAGAACCAGCACTCCTGGGTGTGGTCCTTATCTGGACTACCTTGCAAGGTTGAAATTCAGTACCAGTGGGCAGCCAACGTTATGCAGTGTCCTGCCTGAAAACCCAGATACCATATGCTAAGATCCAATCAAGTTGATCCCTGTATTTTTACCCAGAAGCAAAAGACGGGTGGAAAATCTGACACAGAAGGAAGTAGAGACAAGAATGATAAATGTATCAAACACAGTTCAACCAGCGAGGCAGGAATATAATGTATTAATTTTGTGCAAACATTGAAACATGAAAGTAAGACAGATTCTTTTCTGAAATGTCCAGCATGCAATAACCCAATACTCAGTGCATTAAAAATCTTTCATTACAATGAATAAATAGCTTAATGAGATTGGAAGTGTCTTGTGGCCTCTCCAGGCTCAGGTGATGAAGTGAAGCATGCAAATGGCACCCATGAGCATCAATTATGCAGGAGCAATATTTTCAGTGTTGTCCAGTCACTTGCACTGTTGCTTTTGTTAAATATTCACACACATGCCTTTGCAAAACAGTATCCAATTAATCTGAGCAATAAAAAGCATGATCCAATTTTCACAATGCTCGGAAAGATAAAAGAGATGCCATGAAGAGGTTCCTTAGCATTGTGGCCTCAGCTAAGGAGGCTTTCTCAATGTGGAAAAAAAGGGCAAAGTGATTGTGCAGAATCTTCTTCAATAGAGAACAACATACGACTGCTTGCTCAGCCACTGTTTGAAGTTACAGTGAACCTAGTTACAACTTGGATTTTAAGGTCCAATAGATGCCCTCCCCNCCCCCCCCCCCCCCCCCAGGTCACATAACCAAATTTCGAATGCTCGGCAACCAGGTTGCCTTCACAGCTTTTTGTAGCATCCCATGGTCACATGACTATGTTTTATAATGTTTGTTTTTTTTTATAGAAAACTGGCATTAACTTCTGGGTTTCCGAAAAAAAACTGTCCATAATGAACTGTTGGTTTATTTAATATTGTATTATTGTACACAAAGCTGTTTGCAGGCAGATCTGTAGAAAATAAAAATAAAAATAAAAAATCCATGAAGAATGTTTTGTAATCTGTGTTAGTTTCACAGATTTTTAATTTACATTACCCTGCATAATTTCTTCTCAGATTATTATTTGAAGAAAACCTCAACTTTTGCTTAGTAATAAGCACTAAAACCATGAATATCCCTCCTTCATTTTCCAACAAGCATTGGTCTAAGAGACATTTTTCCCTTTCAGTATAGGCTGAGAATGGTAAAAACACGTGGGCTGCAATAGTCCAGTTGGCCACCAGATGTGAGTAATGCAATCCAGAAAATTATAACTCACTGTTACCATCTAAGGGTTAACTGGCTGCTTTGCAGCCCATTCATGATAGATCTAATAAGTTTGATTGGGAAATCTCCATGTTTCTGCTGAATGACAGCATGTCATGCCAGCAGCTAGGGATCAAACTATATTAGTTAAAGGGGAAATACCTTTTTTAACAAATAAAAAACTAGGAGTGATTTTTAAAAAAAGAATTGTTACAATTGCAAACAGTACTGATCTATTTTAACAGCAGGGGCATTTAATAGACCACATTTAATATTAGGCATATCTGAAAATTGCTACATTTTTCTATTCTCCCCTCCCCCATGAATTTAAACAACGTATTAACAAATCAGGCCACTTTATTTAAATTAGGCACCTAACACCATGTAATTAGTTCAGGAAAAACCATTTAAGTCCATTTTTCTTCCCATTTTCAATGGCAGTGTAAAGCAGTTAAACACTAGAGGAAAGAAAAACAATTATTTTGTAGTGATTTCTCTTTTAAATACAGAGAGAACAGAACAGCAAAAATGGCCTTCACAGCAGAGATAACATTTTGAGTTTAATGATCATCTATGTTTCCCCCCACAGTATACAGATCCAGTTCTATGTGTTGGATTAATTTCAATAAATATGAAAACCTTTATTGTAACTGTTCCAAAGCCCTTATTATTTACATTTTGAAGTGCTGGATTGTTCATGCATGATTTGCTGTCAATTAATTCCATATTGCCCTGTGGATTCTTCCATTTCTAATTGGGAAAACAGAGCTTTCTTGTCCCTGCCGAGAGCGGAAGACATTTAACTACAGGTGGTACTTGAAGCATCCATCTCCACACACTTCTCATCCTCATTCTCAACAGTAATGGGGAGACAGATGCCGGAATCCAATCCCTAATCCTTCTTCAGAATAACACAAATACCCTAGACACACCATGGAGTAACAGCCACCACCACCACAACACCTGGGCAGTTCCAGTCATTAGCTATACAGTTGGAATAGAGAACTGGACTCAGCACCAGAAAATGACAATGAATCATGCCTACCATCCACACAGTGATATGGACACACTCTATTTACCAGGAAGCAGGCAGATAGGGAATGCTGCAAATAAACCAGAGAGTTGAATGGGAAAAATGAGGGCATTGGAAGAATATCTGAAGAAAAGTGAAAAAGATGCACTGAAGAATAACAGAGTGACAGAGTTGGAAGGGATCTTGGAGGTCTTCTAATCCAAGCCCCTGTTCAGACAGGAAACCTTATACCATTTCAGATAAATAGTTCAAATTTCTTCTTAAAAACTTCCAGTGTTGGAGTATGCACAACTTCTGGAGACAAGTCATTTCACTAATTAATTGTTTTAATCATCAGGAAGTTTCTCCTTAGTTCTAGATTGTCTCTTTCCTTGATTAATTTCCATCCATTGCTTCTTGTTCTGCCTTCAGGTCAGTGGTGCTTTTCAAAATAGTTTACCATTGGTTCAGTGGGCATGGCTTGGTGGGCGCGCTTTGCGCTCACACACTTTGCATGCACGTGCACCAAACACACACTTTGTGCAGGTGCAGAGGCTTACCGACTCACCTCAATCCTGCACTCTCCCTGTGGCTTCAGCAGCTGGCAATCGGCTGTGCCACGCAAAGCAGCTGTGCTTCAAAAGCAGGGAATAAAGGTCAGTATGGGAGCCCAGGTGGGCGGGTGGGCCCAACAGCAGCTCCTAGAGAGAACTGGTTCGGTCTCCACTGATCTTTGGTGCTACTGATACGTTAGAACCAGTCCGAACCGGTAGAATATCACCACTATCATCAGAATATCATCAGGTGCCTTGGAGAATAGGTTGACTTTCTTTTCTTTTCCTTCCCCATAGATATTGGAACAATGCTTTCATGTCACTCCTAGTCCTTTTAACTAAACTAGACATTTCCAATTTCTGCAACCGTTCTTGATATGTTTTACCCTCCAGTTGCCTTATCATCTTTGTTGCTCTTCTCTGTACTGAATACTAGAAGGGACCAAACTGGCTTGTAAGGAATGAAGAAAAGAGACATAGTAAGGCAAAATATTACATGGTCAGTACATTTAAAAAAAAAAAAAAAGCAAGCAAAGTCCTTGCAGTGGTTAAGAGCTGATTCTGGCTGCACAAGACCAAGCCTAAGAAGATACTGTATGTATCTTCTTCTTCTTGTGCCATATGCATCATTGGACGTTGGCAATCATGTTGGCGATCCTAATTTTATCAACAGCCGCAAGAAAAAGTGCTGTTTTGTCCAAACTAGTCCCTTAGATTCTGAATACTGTGTGTATACAAATCCAGAATTAAGAAGAGAGCAACAGACAACAAATACCATTTTTCCAAAGAAGATGAAGAAACAGTGAATCACCTAGTTAGCAGCTGCTTCTGGAATACAATGAACCATCTATTAACTAAATGCCTTGGGTTTACAAAACACTCTGACCTGTATATACTAATAAAAGTTCAGAATTAAATCTTTTAACCAACAAAGATTCAGACTCTTTCACTGATCTTTGCTGTATGTAAAAATTAGCCTTCTCTATCCACATTGTTTCCATGACCTCAGAAGGAAACAGAAGGTGCTTACATCTACTGTACATGGCATCAAGTAAACATTGCATCTTTCTCAATTTGGATTGTATATCATTCGTCTGTAGTTGTTTAATGACAATGTAAGAAAAGAAGGGCTGCTTGCAGATATTAGCATTCTCCTTTCCCCCAAAACAACATCATCAACAATTCATATAGGGAAAAAAAATCTGTAATAACCCCTTTCTAAAGGTTTGAAAGGGCAGGAGTTAATCTGCACAATGAAAAACTTACTAGCTTAATATATTAACCCCAATGTAACTTGCTTTACAGCAAGTTTTATGTAGTAATTACATTTAGCCCGCATTAATGGGATTTAAAACCCTATACAAAACAAAATGCACCTTTTGTTTAGCATAACCACATTGTTGTAACTGTTTGCTTTGACTTATGTTTTCAATAAAGTCAGTAAGTGTGGTATATATTTTAAAGGCCAAACTGCTTTCACTCTATACTGAATGAAATCAAGACCTCTCTGTCAAAGAAAGCTTAAAACACCTTGGGAGGGAAAAATCAATATTCAGAACATAACTTCCAGAAAATAAGCATTCTGATAGATTTGTCATAGGCACCCGAGGAAACATTCTGAGATGGTTCACAGATCACATTAAGCCAAAGATTTTCTTTACTATGGATTGTCAAATAAACTACAATCAGTTAGATTTGTGATGACAAATAAAAATTTAATAGTGTTAGCTTCATTGGTTCCAATTTTTGAAGTTTTTACAAACTGAAGTAATAGTTAAATAACAGAATAACAGCTAAATAACAGAATAACAGAGTTGGGAAGGGACCTTGGAGGTCTTCTAGTCCAACCCCCAGCTCTGGTAGGAAATCCTATACCATTTCAGACCAATGGTTGTCCAATCTCTTTGGAGGCTGAGATAAGTGAAGGAAGGACAGCTGGGGCCTTTTCCAGATGCATGCATGTGCAGAGCTGTTAGGAAAGGAGAACAACTGCGGATAAGGAGACTCGGAAGCAAAGCACATGTGGACGCTGAATGGCCCCTTCCTGCCTGGGGAATAAATAGAAGGACAGGGGAATGGTGATTGTAATCCCTCAGACACTGCTTGCCAGAACTTAATTTGCAGCTTTATTCTGGGAGCTTATAGCCTGGCAATTATCTCAAGGAACTGATCAGGTCTGTTAAGGCATTTAATTCTTTGAAGGACCATTGCCTAGACTTTTTGGTGTGTGAATGCCATTAATTCACAGGAGATAAATAAAGAGGAGTTTTTTGAGACAAGGAGTCTGTTTCTTGTTTCTGCTAAGGCTGGGTCAGAACAACAACTTCCTCTTTCCTCCCACATATCAAACTACTTCACATTCAATAATTAATATTTTAGATTTCTGCCAATCTGTTTTCAATTTGCACCTTGAGTTTCTTACTCAGGATCTATTGGATTGGGGATTCCTTCCATCAAACCTTAGCTTTTTTTTATGCTCTCCTGATTTGACTGTGATAAGTTTATCAATCAATGTGAACATCCTCAAGTTTTGTTTTAGTTTACCACAGAACGGTATTGTGCTCTCGTTTAAATAAGTAAATATTTATCCTAATAAAGGAAAATATTTGTAGTTCAGGGGTGAAATGAGGGGTCCTTGGTGCTCAGAGATCACCAAGAACACCTCAAATGTTATCTCATTTGGCTTCCTTCTTATTTTTTTTTTCTTTGAAATGAATTAGAAATTATAGAAATTGTAACAATTAGCTGTGGAAGACAAATCTGGCAGAGTTCCCAAAAGAAGATAACCCCAAGAAGAAATGTCCCAGTGCATTCATGGTAGAGGCATATGCCATATCCTCCAAATTCAGTGTTTGTTGTCTTCACTTATAGAATATAGTTATGAAGCCCTTCCAATTAGATCTCTAAAAATTTGTTTTAGAGGACACTGCCTGTTAACTGCACCTCAAATTAATTGTGTTTTATCCAGAGAAAAGACTGTTGCTGTTTTAAAGACACTGTAGGGTACATAAGGTTTAGCTTCAATTGCTCGGTCTAGATCGTCACTGCCTATAAAATAACAATGTTTTTTTAAACTTTTATTTGGAAATTGGTAAAGGTAACTATATGGATGGGAAAGGGCACCACTGATGCGGATAAATTTAATCCAAAGATCATGAGTTATAATTTGATAAGGGATATAATCCAGTTACACTGAGAACCAGCAAGAGATGGGCTGATTCCCATCTCTTTTTGTTCCTTTTTGCATTCTCTCCGGGGGCAACCTGCAAAGGATCATGGGAAACCTCAAGCTAGCTGCTTCAGCTTGAATGCTAGAGCAGCTCCACCACAATGTAAAAATAAGAACTAAAGTCCACTGCAGAAGCTTCTGCTTCCTTAATATTAACTGTTTTAACACTAAAAAAATCTACTCAGATCTGTGATTTGTAGAAATAGGGTTTCCTTACAACCACAACTGAGCCCAGAATTTCAGTTGCTAAGTGAGACATTTGTTAAGTGAGTTTTACTCCATTTTACAGTTTTTCTTGCCACAATTGTTAAGGGGATCACTGCAGAGGTTAAGTTAGCAACACAGTTGTTGAATGAAGCTAAATTCCCCATTGACTTTGCTTGTCAGGTTGCAAAATTGACCCCCAGAACACTGTAACCATCATGTAAATACGAGTCAGTTCCCAAGTGTCTGAATTTTGATCACATGACCCTGGGGGTGCTGAAATGGCCATAAGTGTGAAAAATGGTAATAAGTCACTTTTTTCAGTGCCATTGTAACTTTTATTGTTTTATTATTATTTTATGCAGATTTTAATAAAGGACAGAATGAATTTGTAATGGGAAAAGTCATAAGGGAAACATCAACTAATATTGATAGATTCATCTATTGCTACTTTGCCCAAAAGTGTCCAGTTCAGACTCCTCTATCAGAGTTGGAAGGGACTTTGTAGATCATCTAGTCCAACCCCTCACCCAACCAGGAGACCCTACACCATTTCTGACAGATGAGATTCCAATCTCTTCTTGAAAGTCTCAAGTGATGACACTCCCACAACTTCTGAGGGCAAGCTGTTCCATTGGTTGATTGTTCTCACTGTCAGAAAAATTCTCCTTATTTCCAGGTTAAATCTCTCCTTGTTCAGTTTCCATCCATTATTCCTTGTCTGGCCTACAGGTGCTTTATAAAGTCATGTTACAAGTCATGGTTTCTTAGCTGTTTTTCAGCTTTATTTCAAATTATAATTTCATATCTGCATTCCTCAGGCAGCCATCTCAGGAAATCTGGACAATTCCAGATTTGGGGACATTTTATTAAAGCATCTTAACTGGCAGAACTAAAAAAGACCTTTTAAAAAGATTCTTGGAAAAAACATATCCTTTGTAGCTAACATAGAGCTACTTCAATGTAAGGCAGCTTCTTGTACAATTTCAAGGCAACTTAGATGTTATGAAATTATATTTTTAAATCTAGCTAATAGAAGACAATTTAACTTCAACAGCACCAATCCATTACTTTCATACAACGTTTAACTTCAGGTCAAAGGCACTCAATCTTTTACTTTCATTTAAGAAGCAGTCTCAATTCATTTTGTAAGCCAGGCACTTTTTTAAAAAGATGATATAGGATTTTAATCATATTGAATACTAGTAAAATATATTAAATGTGTTGCCTGCGTCAGAGATTTAAGCAGTTCAGTGGGCAGACAATGTTGTTTGCAACTGTTATAATAGAGACTGCCAGTGGGCACTTGCAATAAAAGTGAACTGTTTAATATTTCTCAAATCAAATTCTATCGATCATGTGCAGCCTTTAAATAATCAATGCATTTCTACACCATAGATTTCATATAAAGAAATGTCAGGCAGGGCTGCCCACTCTCACCCCTGCTCTTCATATTATTACTAGAAGCATTATTAATGTGAATTAGACAGAACCCAGACATAAAAGGATTAAAGGTTAAGAAAGAATAATATAAGTTGCAAACATTTGCGGATGATATGATTTTTTTCATTGAAGAACCAATAGAAAGAGGACAAAAATTGATGAATGAATTAGAACAANTTTTTTTCATTGAAGAACCAATAGAAAGAGGACAAAAAATGATGAATGAATTAGAACAATTTGGAGCAGTAGCAGGACTAAAAATTAACATGAAGAAAATGAAATTAATGACTAAAAATTTAACAGGAAAACAGAAATTAGAACTAGAAGAAGTTATGGGACTACAAGTGATAAAGAAAGTTAAATATTTAGGAATATGGTTGACAGCACATTGTAAGACACTAAAGGAAAACAATTATGACAAATTAATGCAACAGGTAAAGAAGGATTCAGATGATTTGGTTTTCATACTAGAAGAACCACTAGGAACAGGACCTAAGTTGATAAATAAGGTAGAAGAATATGGGAAAGTGGCAGGATTGGAGAAAAAAAGGGAAAACTAAGATTTTGGTAAAAAATATGAGAGAAAACAGAAAAGAGAGTTAATGGATAGACTAGATATCTGGATCACAAAGAAAGTGAAATACTTGGGGATTCAGTTAATGGCTAGATATGGAACAATTAAGAAAGATAATTATTATAAATTGAAACAACAAATTTAGACAGATTTGGAAAAATGGGGTAACATGCAACCATCATTAATAGGAAGAATTGCAATGATTAAGATGAATATACTACCGAAATTACTATATCTGTTCCAAATAATTCCAATAAAACTGGAGAAAAAATATTTTGATGATATTAACAGAATAATATTGAAATATATATGGCGAGGGAAGAAAGCAAGATTTAACTTTGAAGTATTATAGGATGCAAGAACCAGAGGAGGGTTTGGGTTACCTAATTGTACTATCAGGCCATGGTATTAACATGGATGAAAGAATGGATTGTCTTAAGGAATACAAGGTTGTTGACATTGGAGGGGCACAATCTGCAATTGGGTTGGTATGCTTTTTTATGGTATGGGAGAGGTAAGATACATGGCTATTTTCAAAGATATTATGTTAGAAATGGTTTATTGTTAATATGGGGAAAAAATCAGAGAACAACATTATTTGAAAATTCATCTGGTTATCAACAATGGAAGCACTCATACATCCAAATGTCTGTAAAATGGGAACTATTGTTAGATATAAGGCTATATTGAATGAAGAGGGTGAGCTCAAAACTAAACAAGAGTTGAATGAACAAGGAGTTGATATGCATTGGTACCTATATTTGCAAATACAATCAATATATGAAAAATGTTAAAGCTGAAGTTTTTTACAAGGAGCTGACAGAACTGGATAAAATATTAACAGGAATGGAAGATAAGTTGATTAAAAATGCATTGTTACTTATTGGGTGTCAAACTAGAAGAAGAACAAGTGAAGGAAACAATGATAGCATGGGCACATTTATTTGGATATGCTACAGAATTAGATAAATGGCAGAAGTTATGGGAAATAAATTGTAACTTAACAATATTGACAACATATAAAGAAAATTTTTTTATCAATGGTTGAAAAACGAAACAAGTTAAAATTGAGCAGATGACTATGCAGAAAAATAAATTAAGATTGTTAAAAAAGATAATATATGTAAGAGATAATAATCACATAAAGAAAATGTGATTATTGTTCTATTGGTAAAAAAAGTATGTTAATTATAATTGTTAGCACAAGATATATGTACCCAGTCAACACACTGTTTTAATGAAAGATGGATTTGTTGTAAATATAAAATAAAAAATGTATTGGGGGGGGGGAAGAAGCAGCTATTAGAGAGGCTGCACTAGCCCAGACCTATTGGCTATCCAATGGTCTTTACTGCAGTGTACTTTCTACTTCTTCAGAGACATCTCAGTCTACCATTATCTCACCTAGAAGAAAGGTGATTTTGTTTTCTATGCTGCACCAGACTCTACACAATGTTATTCCTCAAGGTTGTGACCACTTTTTCATCCAATTCTGCTGTCAAAAATTTTTACAGACTAGAATTTGGTTTAAAATCAATGAATTAATGTATTAATTATATAAATACTGATAATATTTATCAGTATTTCCATTAGATGGGATTTTGGCATTTGTTTCCAAAGTTCCTAATTTGTTTCCTGACTTAAATTGCTTTGCTAACAAGATATATCCTTTCCAAATGACTTTAGCTCAAAAAAACAAAAAATCCAAAAAAATCCTCCCCTCAAAACTAGTTACATTATTGTACACTATAGATAATTTTTCCCTTTAAAATACTGAAAACTATAATTTTGGATTAGAGAAAGCATTTCAGACAACTATATCCTATCATGATGTGGAGACATATACTTTTTAAATGTAATGTGTTCCTATTCTTAATTATGGTTGTGTATATTCTGCTTGAGAAACTGTGATAGGAACAGAAATCTATTTCAGTATCTCAAAACAAAAACCACCCCTCTAATTATTTGCTGTAATATTTTTAGACAATGATAAATTTAAATATTTTAACAAAATTATACTTTTTGGTTCAAGACTAAACAGTGGAGGCTGCATTGTCCTTCTTTCCTTCCTTTAATCGATCCATTCATCTCATTCAAGAACAAAAATGAGTGAAGTGAAAATCTTTAGGATTAACTCATGCTGCAATTTACAACCTATTTCTTCTGGAATACTCCTACTGAAATGCCTGTGAAGTTGGTACAATTGCTCCATGATTATAATGAAATAATGGGTTGTAAATGGAACTGTCAATGAGTAGGTCGCATAAATTCATCATTTCCAATATCTACCAAACTTTCTTTCTCTCTTGCTTGCATGTCAGGAAATACCTCTTCTCTGGTTTTCTTTTCATTTGGCAGTTCCAATTACTTCTCTTCTGTTCTGCTATTTTGACAGGTATAGCATTGAATTATTCTGTTCTACAACAAAGATTCCTAGATAGCAGCAAATTATATGTTCATTTTGATCTAGTGCTTTTCCAGAAATTATTTGAACATTTTCTGTTCATTTGCAGTTTTTAATGGTCATAATCATCAAGCTTCAGTATTCTCTCATTTCTTTTATCTCTAGATGAGCATTCTTGTTATAAACTTGTCACAACAGCTTATGAAGCTTTCTTGTATTTTTATAGTAAGATTGTGTTGGGATTATCATTTTAAAAAAAGACAAAAATAAATATTTGTAACTATTGTCTTTGTAGAATATTATGTGATCAGGCATTCTGTCCAATGTAAATGCCTTCTATTAAATACTCTTAATTTCTTGCAATCCTTAGAAATGTTTTGGCAAGCAATCAAGGTTATATTTTTCCAGGTGTTCTATTATATATAGTATAAGACCATAATTATTTCAAAGGAAACAATTTATTTCAAGATTGCAACTACACATTTTTACCAGCCAGTACTATTGTGTTGATATATTCAAAGGGTTAAACAAGCATATTAAATAGTATAAAATTTATTATACTTTTCTGTAATGTCACTGTAGAAGCATTGTAACATCTGGGGAAATATATGTGATATTTTAACATGCACTATAATATGGTTCCAAGGTTGTACATCCAAAGTAAGGGTCTTCAAACTTGGCAAGTGTAAGACTTGTGGACTTCAACTCCCAGAATTCCTGAGCTAACATGACTGGAGGAGGAATTTCTGGGAGTTGAAGTCCAGAAGTCTTAAAGCTGTCAAGTTTGAAGACTCCTGATCCAAAGTATGTGGTTTTTGCTTGGTAATCATAGCCTCAAATAAGTACAAGGTGGTTATTTAATCTATAACCATCTAAGTAGTTCTTGTTGCACTCAATGGGACTTTTTGTAATTGCCTCAGAAATCTATAATTCAGAAGCAGCAGTCTTTAGTCTTTTGGTTGGCCTTTCATAGTAGCACATTATCACTGGGGGAAAAAAATCCCTTGATCATATGATTTTGTTATTAATAAACATCTTATTTTTTATTTACATCTTTAGCACACTGCCTACTTTTATTTCTTCTTCCATCAAAGACAACAAAATTATCTACTGCCTTCACTTCTTTGCTGTCAACTGTATCTTCAATAGGTTTTTCAATTTTTAACCATTAACTTTTTTTTACTTTCTTTAACTTCTATAACAGTTTAAATATTATTGATACATTTATTTTATATTATTAATATCTTGTTCTTTACTTCTCCTTTACCACTTCAGGTGTCAAGAGATACACAAAGTTCTGGTTCTTGCTCTTTTGACAGTCTCAACCATTGTTAATTGATTTATAGGGCTTCCAATATACCATGATCATGTCAATTATCTATTTATTATCATTATTTGTTATATTTATTTGTGAGTTATCTGTCATGGGACTACCCTAGGTGGCTATGTGGTTGTGATTGTGATTGTGATCTGATTTGGTTGGATGGTCTATGAGCTCAGTAAATTAAATTCCATTAAATTTACATTACGTAGAATATCTATTTCTAGCTACCAAAGTGATGTCACATAAATATATTAATATTTCAGCCCACAATTTTGGTTCTACCTATAATTTCTTCCAGTTCTAAGGTTTCTTCCAGCTCTGTTATGCTATTAAGTGGACATTATATACCCTTGTGTCACTATTTTTCCTATTTTGAATGACTGTTTCTCCAAATGTTTTTATAGTAGCTTTTAGTTCATTGTAAAAGTTCTCTGAAGAACAATCAGGGTTTCTGGCATGCTTGTTAACCTTAATACAGTATATTCTACAGTCTGGCATGATCTACACAAAGACCTTGCTATATTCAGTAAAACAAAGACCTGATATCCTTCTGAAATTATCTGCCTGTCTCTCCATTGTTTGCTTTATGTTTGTTATCTGATCTCTTCTCCATTTGCTTTTTCTGAAATTTGCCTTTTGATGTAACATTTCTCTTTCCATGTATGGCTCTATTTTTTCCTTAAGCCAAATTTTGCTTGAGTAATGCAAATAGTGTGTAATTTGTACATTCCCTTGCATCTCCCTTCTTTGCTACAGATATACCCACTGTTCTGTCCCAATCCCTTGGACATACAGTCTTGATCCGTATTTATTGACATAGGACTCTTAGCAGTGAATCTCTTATTTATACACTTTAAACAGTTTTAGTATTTTATCTGCACAGTGCTTTTTTTATCAGTTCGACTATTGTAGCTTATGTTCTACATAAGCTTTAAAAATATTTACTGGTGTGTCATTCTACAATCCAATTTCATTCTACAATCCAATTGTAGACAATATAAATAATAATATAAATATAAACAATATAATTATGTTCATTGTAATATTTTTATCCTTTTCTAACCTTTTTTCCCTCTAATGATCTCCTCCATGAGTAGCTTTGTCCTAATATATATATATTACTGTCTTTATAATAATTTCTCATTTTTCTTTTATGGTTTCCAAATTGTTGACATATTTGAGTGAGCCATCTTTCATTGTTCTTTTGGCTTGAGGTTGAAAATTGTTTGTAGACACTTTTTGCTGCCCAAGGTTTTCATTCTCCAACTTTCTCTGAGTATCATGTTGTATTAAGTTTTTATGGTCAAAGAATTTAAGATTGTAATAGCCAGTAAAACAAAATATTACAACAGTGTAGCTTATGGCATATATTTAACACCAACTATTCATAGACACAAGTCACGATTTTATGTTTTCTATCATATATTATTAATTATCTACTACAACCTGCCACAGAATAGTCACAGTACATTCAATACTGGCGTTATCAGGGATTAGATGCCCTTGTATTTTAGCCCCTAGTAGTGCCGGTATTAAACATATTTGTCTGGCCAAATTGTGAGAGTTCAACATTCTCTCCTTGCACTGTATTCTGGCCTGGGATTTCATTATGAGATTTTGGGGATGATATTTGAATTGTTTTTGCAAACTACTGGTAGTTATTATATACAGAGAAAATAACTCTTTTAAAAACAATTCCATCAACGAAATAGAGGCATAGGGTTTTTCATTGCATGCATATTCTTCTATACAAATATAAGGACATTTACACTTTATTTTCACTGTAGAAATGAATTTATTGTTTCTACTGTATCTGTGAAGGATTGTGTTTGACTCATATAAGGGAAGGGTTACAATATGCTGTTACAGATTTCTAAGTAGAAAATAGAAAGCATAAGAAGGAATTTCAGCATTACCTTGATTGTCTTAGGTATAGTTGAAATGAAGAGGATCTATGAGAGACTTTCAAATTTGTTTGCGAGAAAAGAAACAAAAGTTACTCAGTCTAGTAATGTACTTTAAGCCCATGTCACACTGCACCAACGGATGGAAAGAGGATGTAAAACAGAGAGAAACACTTGCCATCTGTTGGTT
>BHFT01025874.1:4237-14394 GCA_004320025.1 Laticauda laticaudata
GGGGGGGGGGGGGAGAAATCCAAGCATTTATTTAATTGATGTTTGCTTTTAAGAATCTATCTTGAGTCACTGCTACTTACAAGAACTTATGATCAGGAAATAAAATTGGAGAGAAGGGGGAGAAACTGAAAAAGAACTCATTGTGCAACTCACCAAGGCTGTAATCATATCTACCTATTAATAACAGCATAAATCTTTCACTTTCCTCCTCTACATCCTTAACCTTCAACCCACCTTCTTCCAAGCAATTCAGAAACAGATGGGCTTTGCAGCATACTCTGAAGATTACAAATAAGAATTTGAAATGAAGGGCAAGAAAAAGGACTTATATGAGCAAATCCCAAAAACCAGGAACTTTTGTAGAAAGCTTTCTACCAGAATGACCATGATAAAGATGAGAAGGGCTAAGAATGAATCGGTTGCTGAGACCTCCAAACTGAATACTTTATAGTGTTTCTTTATTACCTCTCAAGAATGTCATTTAAGGCAATATACAACACTCAGACATGTACGTGTGAGATGGGTGACTGTATAAATGTAGTGTTTAAATAAAATATCGAGAAAGTACAGGTTGTGTATAAAAGTTAACTTATCATTTGAAAAGTTAGTGCTATGCATGGATTTTCTCATATTGGGATAAGGAACAAGAAGTTAACCAATGCTAATCAATATAATAATAATATTATTATTATAATACAATTAAGATTCAAAATAAATCAGAGACCAACAAAAGCATTTGGAGCATGCAGTTGCAAACATCTTCTTTGAGCTTTTAAAAGTTTAAGCCCCTGTCACACAGCACCAATGGATGGAAAGAGGATGTAAAACGGAGAGAAACACTTGCCATCCATTGGCTAACGAGATGCATCTGTTCTGTACTCACTGCGTCCGTTTTTCATACTCTCTATCCATCCAGCATCCGTCTACTGACATTTCATCTGCTCAAAAAGTTGTGTGAGCTGCAACAATCGTTTTTAGATTGAGGAAAATGTATCCATCGCGGTCCGTTCATCATCTAAGTTCATACGGGGAACATCCGTAACGTCCTTCTCTCTATTACACATCCGCTATATCCGCTAGGCTCTGCTGCGCATGCCGCACAACTCGCATCCACTCCAAGCGGAAAAGGGACAGAGGGAGGAAGCGAACGGACGTGGAACGGACACCGCCTGGGCGTAGTAGCACGGAACGGATAGAAAGGATGAAAGCGGATGCAGCTCGCAACAAAGCATAAAACGGAAAAAAACATTCGCATAGGGGACATATCTCGGATCTATTTTAGGATGTCTGCAGGATGCCTAGAGGATGCAAAAGGACACCGAGCGGAAAACTATATTTCTTATAAAAAGGGGAGAGAAATCACCTGGATACTCACTTTCAGTCCAGTAGCCCTGCTGTGCAGACCTCTTCAGTTTTCCTCTTGCTCTTGCTCTTCCACAGCATCCAGTCATCTCCACCATGGATCATCACACACTCCTTTTGCTAGCCACCATCATTCTACAACAGTGCAAAAGCCATCTACAGGCTCTTTCAACTGTTTCTACGCAAAGAAAAGGAGGTCATCCAGAGCGGGTCGAGTATGGATCGGGAGAAGAGCAGAGTACGGACTGTAGTCACAAGCTGACTGTGGAGCTGAGGAACGAAGACCCTTCGTGTGCATTCCAGAAACTTCATGAGGATGCCACCAGCCATGTTTGAAACGAATTGTGGAGTGGCTGAGACCCAGGGTTGACAAGCAAGCACAACTTCCGGCCCAAGCCTGGACCCTGGACTCAAGGTGGCACTGACTCTGCGCCACTTGCCTCGGACCATGTACAGGGAGCATGCAGTATGGCTGGAGGACTGCCACACAACACCATCAGCATTTGTGTGGTCAGAGAAGTGGTGCAGGCCATCATCGAAGAATACCTGGAGGAGCTCCTCCAGTGCCCTCCAATGAAGAAGGCTGGAAGAAAGTTGCAGAGCAGTGGTATCAGAAGTGGAACTTCCCCACATTGTTGGGAGCCATAGATGGAAGCACGTGGCCTGCAAAGCTCCAGCCAAGTCAGGGTCCACTTATCACAAACTACAAGGGCTTCTCAGCATCATCCTCTTTTGTATGGTCGATGCTGACTACAAGTTCACATACATCGATAGCTTCAGGCAACGGGTCTTCTTCATATGCCCCAGGTATACAACGCCAGTCACCTCACAGGGAGGGGCTAGAACGCACCTCATCATGGGCTTCCCAGATCCAGACCCCCTGCCCAACAACACACAAGATGTGCCCGAACTTCATCTTGGGAATGACGCCCTTCTCCTCCGTAAACCCTACTCATGAAGCCCTACACTTCCAGATTCCTCACCCATGAAGAGAGGATTCTTCAACTACAGGCTGTCAAGGGCAAGGCAGGTGGTGGCAGAACGCCTTTGGCATCCTGGCCAACAGGTATCCAGGTACTTTCTCAACCATCCATGCAGCATCGCCACAGACCATGAGGAACACCATGGAAGTTGCTGCATCCTGCACAAATCTCATGCGCACCCGCTACCCAGTGTTGCAAAACAGGCTCGTGGACCTCCAACAAGGGCAATGGGGGAAATTGAGCCTGTGTGAATGGAGGCAAGGCGAAACCTGATAGATACTGTAGATGTACAAGGCCCCAACAGAGCTTCACGTGAAGCGAAGAAGCAGCGCAACCTCCTGAAAACACTGGTGCAACTCCCAGCTGAGCAGTGGAGTGGCAAGACAGGATGGTAGATGCTTTAATGGAATGCTTCCTTCAGCCTGTCATCACACTGTGATCATGATTGTGCCATGTATATTGAGTGGCCCTACCAATGAACAGGGCATTAATAAAGAATGTGTTTATGTTGAAATGTGTGTATGATTAGTTGATTCAATAATAAAGAGGCCATAGGTGTCTGGCACCAGTACTAGTGTGGTGACTCTCTAGTCCACTATCTTGCATTGGAGTTTATCTATCCCACACTATACCCATCCAACAGGTTCTCTCTGGCCCATCACCTCCACAGGTATCCCTGCCCATCACTCATAGCTATTACCCATCCAACAGGTATCCCTGCCCATCCCACAGTGTCCCTGCCCATCCCACAGCTATTACCCATACCACAGGTATCCCTGCCATGCACTGCATCCTTACCCATCCCACAAGCATGCAAAGGCTTAAACCATTTCTAAAAGTTTCCACAAGATTTTATTGACTAAAAGAATTGAACCAAGTATGTGAAGCAAAGATAATCTTTATTAATAACAAACTGTAAAAAAGAAAATGACCCAAGTAAAGTGTTCCAGACAAAGATAAAGTCAACAGGCAACCAGTCTCTGCACTCTTCTCAGTCACTCTGAGGCGTGCCCATCGTCTTAGGGGCTGAAATGGTCCAGGTTGCTTGTGGAGGTGGCTGCTGCTGGAGTGCTGGTTCGAGGCGCCATTGGGATGCCTGGCACCAAGAGGACAACAGGGGATGGTGTGTGGAGGAAGTTCTCAGAGAGAGCTGGCTCAGTCCTGTGATGTTGTGAGCCCCTTCCTCCAATACATGGGATGTCAGTCCCAAGACCGATGACAGATGTTCTGAGCCGTGGCTTGGCTGTGGTGGTGGAGGAAGAAGGGAGTGTTGTGGGGCTGTCTTGGTCTGCAGAGTGAGTGAGGTGAGGCTGGGTGTGGCATCTGTGGCATGGTGGCATCCTGTGGCATTGGTGGCATCAGTGGCATCAGTGGCATCGGTGGCACCAGTAGCGTTACGATGAACCTGTGCCTGGACTGGGAAGAGCTGCCTGCTTGTGCTTTGAAACTCCTGGTAGCCCTAGCCTTGGTAGGTGAGGGCCTTATGGAAAGCCTTGGAAGGGCAGTGACATCACCTGGGGTGGGAGGAGCAGACCTGGACTGCGGTGGGGAGCAGGTTCAGCTGGCCTGGAGGGTTGTGCAGAAGACTGGTGATCCTGTCCTTTATCACCTGGTACTGTGATTCGGACATGTCCATGAGGGTTGGTTAACGGAGGTGAGGAAGGCTTGCGGTTTGGAGGATGGTGTATGTCAGTGTGTACCAGCTGAGAGAGGAGATCTACACTGCCTTTGATGGTGTCCCTGATCTCCAGCAGATCAGTGTGGCTCTGCCCCTTCCAGTCTGGCCCTCTGCCTGCTTTCTGTGGAGGTGGGAGCTGGGGTGGTGTGGGTTGGTCTCTGGTGGCAGTGTACTCTCCTTGCTCCCACTGTGTCAGGGGGATCCTCCACTCACTCCGCCATTGGGGTGTGCAGCTTGTTTGGGGGTGTCTCCATCGTGTGGACGTCCAACAGATACCTTCCTGGACACAAGAAGCTGACTCTTGCCAGAAGAGGACTGGCACTCTGGTGGGCTGCCTGAGAGACTGGGTGGTGAGAGGGGCTGCTCCTTGGTGGCAGATCCCACCCTCCAAGAAGCTGCACTTGGCCATCACGTTTGGTCTCCTGGTTCGGTTGTAGTGACCGTGGCCTGGCCAGATTTTCTTTGAGGTGCAGCTTCCCGTACCAGGTGTGCATGTGCTTCCACCAGCCGAGAGGAGCCTCCAAAGTAGTAGCCTAGGCTCTCCACCTTCTCTTTCCAAGCAGCCTGCTTCCTTTTGGTGTCTCGATAGAGCCTGTGTCCTTCTGCCATAGATACTCATTCTCCTCTCAGCCATTCCAGCACCTTATCCTCATGTTGCTCTCCGATGGAGTATTGCTCCTCTCCCGTCTTGCGTTATGCCTCTTCCTCCCTCTGCAGCCATCTGGACCCTCATCATGAGGGCTTTCGAGGTTCTAGGGGGCTGCTCCACCACACCACCACAACAGCAGCAGCAAACCAACAACAGATAGCAGCAAAAAGCAGACGCAGCAGCACCAGCAGCACCATCAGGACCAGGATCTGCAGTGGCATAGAGCAAGCACAGCAGACCAGCAGGACCAGGAGCACCAGCAGGACCAGGAGCACCAGCATTCACCAGCAGGACAACAGGTAGCACCAGCAGGGACCAGCAGGAACCAGCGAACCCAGGAGCAGTGCCAGCAGAAAGTAAGCACCAGCAGAAAGCACCAGCTGGACCAGGAGCAGCGCCAGCAGATGTCAGCACCAGCAGAAGCATCAGCACCAGGAGCAGCACCAGCAGTAGTATACCAGCAGAAGCCCCAGCACCAGGAGCAGCGCCAGCAGAAGCCCAGCACCAAAGAGTCAGCCGAGCAGCAGAAGCTCCAGCAGAAGCAGAGTCAGGCCAGGGTGGGTGATGCTGTCCGCCAGGAGCTGGCAGCAGAATGGCACAGGCTTCCTCTTTCTTCCCCATGGTTGTTGGCTGGAGATGTGTCTGGGCAGCAGGTCTTTCCTCTGAATGATGACCTGATTGCGAGCTGCATCCCTTTATATCCACGGGGCTGATATTGTAATGCATCCTCCGCCGCATGCGCAGTGAATTGCTTTGCAATCCGTTAGGGCATCTGCTAGGCTTCCGTGATGCATCTGCTTCATCCGCTAGGCATCCGCTCTGCATCCGTTCCTTCCATTGCGTGTCCACTTTGCTGTGCTCACCCGGAAGACCTGCAGATGTGCCATCCACTTCCATCCACTTCCATCTGCTAGGCTTCCGTGGAGCATCTGCTTAACATCCTCGCTACATCCTCCCCACGTCCGTTCCTTTCCGTTGTTGTCCATTCAGCTTATGCAAATTCAGGGAACTTTTGAGAGCGGATAACAATGGATGGAATATTTTCTGAACCTCTGTGTCCTTTTTACATACGTTTTGCATCCGTCGGCCTATGTGACAGGCCCTTTAAGTTGTACAAAGATATTTTCCTGGAACTTTAAAAAAAGATGTTCAGATAAAAATGTTGATTATCTCTAGACCAGGTCTTCTGCTTTAAAGGATTAAGATGGCAAACAAAAGTGGCAGCAGTTTCATGATGACTCATTCTGATGAGAAACTCATGAATTATCTTGAAGCTGAAATTATTCTATGCACAGAATAATTCCATCACAAACAAATCAGTTGCAAATTCATTGCCCTGCAGATTTCTTCACTGAAGATAAATTTCCTGATCTAACTTATTTGGCTGGGCAAGTACTCTTTCGCAGAATGATGGTTATCCAGACTTTGTCCAGACATTTTTTTAAAATTTCATAAATAGGAAAATGAAAATTCTCCTTTAAAATTCTTGTAGGAAATACAAAGGGGAAAATTAAGTCAATTTATTTTCCTGTTGGAAATAATCCTGGGGCTATATATACTAACAATATGGTCTGTAAAATCTAGCATTGATTTTTTTTTTTAAGGAAACAGATCTGTGATTCCTTCATATTAATTAGCCATTATTTCTAAGAGTGAATAATAGCTTCATTTTAAAAGATAAATCTAACTAGATTTTTTTTCCTATCACCAGTGAGGTGCTTTAATACATGACTCATCATAGAAATGTCATGAGTTTCTAAGAAGATGTTGTCATCCTTAATGATCTTTTTTATTATTAGGTTAAAAAAAGAAAAGAAAAAATGGAAATGAATATTTATACATACAAAAAAAAAAAAACCCTTTAAAATTGGTATTTGGAGTTTCTACCCTAATTTGAAGTACAACTTAGAGCACTGGTTTAATCTATCAAAAGTCTTTTTTTTTAATCATTTGAACTGAAGTTTTAATGTAAATTTTAGTAACAGCTTGTGGGAATTGATTCCAAAATAGGTAAAAAATACCTTACATTAATAATAATGTAATTATAATTATGATATTTCATAATATTTCCATATTTCACTACCTATAACTTATTCTTCCATTTGTATCATTTATTTTTTTATTTAAAAATCATGTAACAGAATGAGAGGAAAAATAATTTCAGCAATAATTGCTGATGCCATTCAGTAAACCCAGGGGTGGGATTCTACCAGTTCACACCTATTTGATAGAACTGGTTGTTAACATTCAAAGCAGTTCGGAGAACCGGCTGTTAGAAGAAATTACTGGCCTAAGCCTGTAAGGAAGGCAGGAAGAAACATTCTGGTGTTGCTTATAGAAACTGCCTCTCCATTAATCCTGATTACATTCTTGGCAGGACTAGACTTCCTGTCTCAGGAACGTCTCTGGAATTTTTTTCCCTTCCTTTGCTGGTACTTTGCTTGTGTGTAGTGACCATTCAAAGTTACAATGGCACTGAAAAAAGTGACTTANCAGGTGAGGAGATGTGTGCCTCGATGTGAGTGATATTGAGTTGGCCACACCCAGCCAATAACATGACCACCAAGCCACATCCACCAGCTAAGCAATGCCCACAGTGTTAAAAAATTTGAATGCCACCCCTGAGTAAACCTTACCTGAAACTCTAAGCAATTGAGTCAACATTATCTAATAATGTATAGACAACATTATTAGATCATGATAAATCTTACTGTGCAAATAAATCCTACTATATAATGTCACCTCTGTCAACTATCTTCCTAAATAATTTTCTGAATCTGGTTGAATTTCGAAACAAATATAAGAGCAACAAAAATGATTAGGGGCTAAAACATATAAAGGCTGGTCATAGGACTTGGCTATGTCTAGTCTAATGAAAAGAAAGTCTAGGGTTGACATGATAGCAGTGTTCCAATATCTTGGGCTGCCACAAAGGGAGTCAAGCTATTCTCCAAAGCACCTAAGGGTAGGGCAAGAAGTAAAAGGTGAAAATTAATCAAGGAGAGAATCAACCTAGAACTAAGGAGAAATTTCCTAATGATGAGAGCAATCAACCAATGGAATAACTTGCCTGTTGGTGCTCCTTCACTGGAATCTTTCAAAAGAGACTGGACAATTATAAGGTCTCCTGATTAAGCAGGGGGTTGGATTAGAAAACTTCCTAGGTCCCTTCCAGCTCTTTTATTCTTTGTTTTATATTTTAATATTTGCAGTTTTTATTCCCAATAAAACTTTATCGTAAACTGCTGGAAAACAGTAAGCAAAGTCATAACTATTAAAAAAACTAAAAAAAAAACCCCTGCTATCTAAAAATGGAGGGGCTGGCAGTATGAATTTAAACCATATTCCTGGATGATAATCAGATTTGTAAAATCAACCATTAGAGTATTATATTTTGCCAAATGGAGTAGAAAAATTAATCCTGAGCCAGTTGCTTCCATTGATTCACCTTATAAAAATAGCTTGCTTGGCTTCCACATTGCTTGACACCTATCATTCTTTTCAAGGTCTTTTGCATCAACCACAGCACAAACTTAAATCATGTCTTGTAAGAAGAACATATTTAAAATTGCATTAGATAAAAATAGCAAAAGCCATCAAAATGGACATATGCATTCTATCTCAATAGTCTACCTTCTAGTAATATACAGTGTATTTCTAAGGCATATTGTAGCCTTGAATATGGAAATATTCTTCTGCTCCTCCATAATTTCATCAGTTCAAAATAATTCTGCAACTAAAATAATATTTTCTCCTTTTGCAGGACTGTCATCTTCTCCAACATTTTCAAATCCATTATTCTTTTCTGCCCTCCTTTTCTTTGATACAGACATAAACAATCCATACCAGTAATGGTTGCAAACTAATGAATTCCTTTGAATGGAGATTCTACTCAAATAACAGGCAATAGGTAACCTTTGATTTCTAATTAGCACCATCAACAAATGAGACTCCAGAAACAGATCTATCAATAATATAGATGATACCTTTAAAAAAACAACAGTTGAAAGAGCCTGGTTTCTTTCAGAATTCCGAGACATCTGATTTGTTAGAAAGAAGAAATATATATCAAAATGTACAAGATAATATTTGTGGGCCTGGTTCATGCTCAGATAGCTATATTTTCAATGAATGTCAACAGGTAAACTATTCAATCAATGTTGCTTGACTACTTAATAACCATTTATTCTATCAATGTAATTCATGATTGTCTCCCAGCTAACAGCACTCTATAAGTAAACATCTTAAACAAACAAACAAGACCAATCCTAAACAGACAAATTACCAAATCCAAACAGAGGTGTTGGCTCAATTAGAAGCCAGAAGATTCCAGTCCAGTTTGATATATTTATTTGAATGATGATGGCAGTCACTAACACAGAAAATGTATTTATCATCAACACGCACTATTGAATCTCCTCACATGGAGAAGTTAAATTTCTTTTCTATAAATCTTCTGCAGCAGAAATGTAAATTTCATATTTAATATTTTGTTATTAAATATGAAACTACTCTGTCCCAATAACAAGTCCAGACATTTGTCATGATTTGTGGATTCATTTTCCTTCCCATCAAATGCCAAGAAAAGTTGTGAGGAATATAAGTCACCTAACAGTTATTTAGGTTGGAAATATATAAACTAGGATAGACATTTTAATACTAGGTCTTCAAGAAAATGCTAAAACTGTATTTGGGTGTGGTTTCTCAAATGGCCATAAGATGGAGCCAGAAACCTGGTTTGTTTAGTCTCAGTTTTCTATTCCTTTCTGTTGGAGAGAGTTGACGTTCCTCCTAATGATTGTTACTGATCATTGATGTAAGTCTGTTACTGAACTGTTTTTGATACTGGACTTTGATACTTGGATTATCCCTGACCTAAAAACTGACTACTTTACCTGTGAATGATTTGGAATTCTTATCTTGGACTTTGCTTAAAAGTTTATTGGAAGCAAAAACCAACATTAACTGTACAGTGTATCTATGTGCTGCATGTGTATTATTCAAAAACCACTCTCACTACATCTCCCTGTATGCACTCATTCTCCTAATGGGGAATTACCTCAACACTGGTTATGGGCCCAGGCCATACAAGACTCAGATAACTGAGAGTTGGTGTAAGTGCACAGTACTGTATACAGACAGCTGTTTACTGTTTAATTGTGAGTTACTAACCTGATAAAGATGGCACAAGACACTTCAAGAAGTCTATCACTGATAACCCAGTTGGATGGAACAAACTATGTTTTCTCATCTATGAAGTGCAGTGTACTTCTGCATAGAGAAGGGTTATGGAATGTAGTTCAGAATCCACCGAATTTAAATGCTTGGGATCCAGAAAATGGGACGATTCCAAGAAGCTTGCTGACTTTAAACAGAACAATGAATGAGCTCTTTGCATAATTGGACTCACACTGAGTGACCAGCAGCTAGTCCATATTCATGGAGAAGAGTCTGCTGCTAGATGTTGGGAGAATTTGAAGAGGAT
>BHFT01025876.1:0-48155 GCA_004320025.1 Laticauda laticaudata
ACAGAGCCCTTGTCAGAGCCTTCCCTAGACGCTAGGACTGACCCATATTCCTCCCCAAGCTCCTCACTGTCTGAGTCTGCTGGCAGCTCTGCTGGTCGCTGGCAGGCCACAACACCCACCTGGGATGCAAAGCCAAAGGGTCCCTCACCACCATCAAGCTAAAAACCATGGCAAGCCAGTTGGACTTCGATTGTTTCTTTCCTTGGATGCAGCCAGGTTCTCCCACTCTGCTCGAAGAATCCTGCCTCTTGCAGGCAATAAAATCTTATGGGGAACGCAAAACACTCACTCTTTGTTTCTCTGTTCTGACCAGAGCGGGGAGATCGAGGGAGACATTTTGCATAACTACTACACCTATCTGATCACCGTTCCTTCATTGCTGGAGTACCTGAAGTTCAGCCTCATGGGCTTAGGAGGCCTTTTACTCTTGGCAGCCGGCTTAGTTGGGCTCAGGAGCAAGGTAGGCACCAAATAACCTAAGACTTGGGGAGGTCTCCTTCCTTATAACCATTGTTGTTGTTGCTGTTGTTGTTGTTGTATTTCTTCCTCATTCTGACCCTCCCTGCTGTCAGTCAGACTATTACTTCCTTCTTTATCCAAATGCTACCCTTCTTTTCGAACCTTCTTGAGTTTGCATAGGAGGCATTTTTGTAAAAACAAACATTTAACAAACAAGAAACTTGTAGCTGGTGTAAGCAAAACTGGATAATGTGACTCTTGCTGAACGTCTCCTTTCAGTGAGATGGAGATTCATCTCTTTCATTCCCTCCTACCCAAAGTTTGGCTTTCTACAGGCTGGCTATTCTGTCCTCTTTCTGGCGCTACCCAGTTTGAGCTGCCAGCCTCTTTGAGNCTACAGGCTGGCTATTCTGTCCTCCTTCTGGCGCTACCCAGTTTGAGCTGCCAGCCTCTTTGAGAAGAGATGGTCCAAGTAAAGGGAGAAAAGTGTCCATTCTTGAGGATCAGCTTTGGTTTGAAGCCCCCTGGCAACAAGACTCAGCTATGGACTTCCCAGTAGTTTAGAAGCTCAGCAAGATCCAAGGTGACCCTCAAAGAGATTCCTCAATCCCCTGGGAAACGGCCAAAATCCAGAGCCATCCAATGAAGAAAAAGAAGAAGTTGTTTTTTTATGCCACTTGGAAGCTCAGGCTGAATTTTTTGAAGTAGCCATCAAAAACCAGAAACAGCCTTTCAGCAGATGTTTCCTTCTAGCTGAGTTTTCCTTTCTCCCCCCACCCCCATAGGGATCTGCAAGTTGATAGTCTCAAGAATTGTCATTGTGGTGTAGTCTGTTTGGGTATCAAAGGGAGCAAAAGGTGTCGGAAGTTGCATCAAAACACAGGATAACCAACAATCAATCAAATTACATAACGTGGAAATAGAATGGAAATGTAATTAGAAAGAGGAGGAGAATAGAATAGCATGGAATGGAAGGGAGGGAAGGGAAGAGAAGAGAGAAGAGAAGAAGAGAGAGAAGAGAAGGAGAGGAAGAGAAGAGAAGAGAAGAGAAGAGAAGAGAAGAGAAAGAAGGAGAATTCTTTATTGGCCAAGTGTGATTGGACACACAAAGGAATTTATCTTGGTGCAAATGGCCTCTCAGTGTACATAAAATAAAAAGATGCCATTCACAAAGTCAAAGGATCATTCAGGTGCAACACTTAGTGATCGTCCATCAGTAAAATAAGCGCAATCAAATCATACTAGGAACACAGGTCAAATTAACAACGTTTCAACAATACAAGTGAAGTTACCACTTTTGAAGCCTGCAAGAGTTTGTCTGGTGGTTTTTTTCAACCCCTGTAGCCCCTGAAAGCAGCTCTGGGTTGACAGTCTGCCAACGGGTGCTGATTTAAGGCCAGCCTTCCCTTTTATTTTTATCTTTTTTGTCTTCGTTCAAGTTTTAATTTTAATTTTTATTGGTTATAAACTAAAATACAAAAACTACAAAAAGCTAATAATAGGTACAGTGGGAGGGGAAGGGGAAAGAATAAGTGAAGAGAGGAGAGGAGGGATTCAGAGGGACAGGAGGAGAGGAAGGGGAAGAGAGAATAGAGGAGAGAGAGCAGAGGACGGGAGGGCAAGGGGAGGGAGGGAGGGGAAGGGGAGGCGCGAGGAGGGAAAGGGCAGGGGGAGAGGGAGGGGAGAGGAGGGGGTAAGAGAGAATAGGGAGAGAGGAGAGGACGGGGCAGAGGAGAGGGGAGGGGAGAAGAGGAGAGAGGAGAGGGCAGAGAAGAGGGGAGGGGAGGAGAGGAGAGAAGAAGCCTTGACTTCCAACTCCCTCCATTGCAGCAGAATAAAGCATCAACATCGAATCTCAACTTTTTAAACTTTTCCACAGCCGTATAAACCAGCCATTTCGATAACAGCAAATCAATCTGACCAATAAAACCCCAAATTGGTTGAAGGCAGTTTCTCGACCTCTCACAAAGTCACAAGATGTGTCTCAACAGAACGCCTGTTTCATCCGACCTCCCATGAGGCTGAGCCAACAGGGCAAAATCCTTCAGCCTGGGGTGGGTGGGGTCAGACTAGAAGACCTCCCAGGTCCCTTCCAACTCTGTTATTCTCTCTTCTGCAAGGGGTAACGTAAGTTCAGCAGCGTGTTGGTTGAAAACGTCTCGCTTCCATGCTGATGAAAAAGCCCTGGGCTTTTTCGAAAAGGAGACATCATCCTTCATGCACGGTCCAGGCACAGAATGTTTTGGGGTGGGCATTAAAGCTTTATGAGGAGTGGTATGGTGGCCTAGAGGCTGCGAGTTCGATCCTATGTAGGGGCAGATGTTTCTCTGAGCACAATGAGAATATATCTGCTGCATAAAACTCCGCATTGGCGACAGAAAAGGCAGCTAGCCAGTAAAAAATCAGGTCTGTTTCATTGCCCAGACTCCACCCCACAAGGGATTATGGGGGTCATTAAAAGAAGATGATTAAATCTTTATGAGGTTTCNAAAGGCAGCTAGCCAGTAAAAAATCAGGTCTGTTTCGTTGCCCAGACTCCACCCCACAAGGGATTATGGGGGTCATTAAAAGAAGATGATTAAATCTTTATGAGGTTTCCTGCAGGTTTCTGAATCTTTTTCCGATTAAACCTGGTGACCGGGCAATCGTTTCGGCGCTGGATGAAAAGACAGGTTAAAAAACAAATCAAACTTTTCTAAACCTTATTATTTTCCCGTGTTCACGTTGGACCTGTTTACTTCCTCAACAGACATTGACTCTGTCATGGCAAAAGGATCGATCGGTTGCCATACAGATTCCACCTAGATCTGACATTAACTATGAGTATCACGGTCCTTTGGTAAGAGATCCTTCAGTGGATCACATTGAAAAACAAATTGCTGTCTAGTAGAGAATTCTCCTCTTCTCTTCACTCCTGTTACTCAAAACAAACATTACAAGCTTCCCTAACTCGTCTGTTGACTGTTTACAAGAATCTTTTTCACAATACTAGCAACTTGTCAAATTTTAATTGTGTGTGTTTGTGTACCTCTGTGGGGTTTTGCAGTCTGGCTTTCAGCCCACCTGCTGCCCTGAAAATATGTCGCACACCCTCACCATCTAATGATAACTCGCTTCTTAATCGCTTGTGAATCATATTTCAAATGATAAGCCTGACTGTTTAAATGTGCTTAATTTAGGACTGATCTCCTAAACTTAATTTTAAAAAGAACATAACCTAACCGATAAAACCCACAGCTTCTCCCTGCTTTCAACCCGTAGCATAAATGTCCTGATAAATCTAATCTAAAAACTGTTTTAAACCAGGCTAATTATCTTCTAGGAAAAAAACTTTTTATTTTGGCGTAGTAATAAACACTCAGGACCTAAAGGGGCAATCGCTGCCTCCAGGAAAAAGCCCAGCTTGCAGTGGATGGAGATGAAATTGTAGGCGGACATCTGAAAAAAAAAAAAAGCCAAACCAATAAAAAAGCAAAAGGTAACGTCAAATTCGTGTTTTAACAGCAAAACGTAGCTTGGCTCACTTTTAAAACCTCGAGTTTTAAAACGGCTGCTGGAATGGCTCACTGCTTTAAAATCGTTCCGTCTTCGCGACAGCTAATCTTAGCCAACGGCTTCTGCTTTTTAATGCCCCCCTCCCCTAACCTTATCCCTGCCCTACTCATTCCTTCCCCATATAATAACCACTTAATCCTCTGTGACTTCTCCCCTCCCCACCCCGATCTTTTGATAACACAACAGCAAGGGAAAAAAAGATTGAAAAGAATCGAACCCTTCCTAGAGTCCGTTGCTTCGCTTAAACCTCGGATGGCGTAACTCTTGGGACCTGACTAACTTCCTATTGAACCCCTTTCTAAAAAAAAAAATAAAAAAATAGTATATGAAATTTGTAGGATGGGTATCTCTGTCAAACTGAAGAGCCCCCAACTCTTGGCCTGGAGAGTCTGGGTCTGAATGACTTCAGTGGTAGGATTCAAAACTTTTTACGACCGGTTGTGAGGGTGTGGCTTGGTGGGTATGGCTTGGTGGGCATGGCAGGGGAAGGATACTCTCAAATCCCCCTTCCCTCCCCGGCCCATAGCCTGCTTTCCAGCTCCGTTCTCCTGTGCAGGGCAACCAAAGGAGACCCAGCCAATCAACTGAGACTCAATGGGAGGCAGAGAATAGAAGGGGGCGGGGCCAGTGAGAGATGGGATGGGCTGGTTCTCCAAACTACTCAACATTTTCTCTACCAGTTCTCCAGAACCAGTCAGAACCAGTTGAATCCCACCTCTGCTTCCCTCCCCCCCTCCCCACGCCCCATTAGAAAGAAGGAAGATACAGGAAATCCTCGATTTACAACCGTTCCAAGTTACCAGTGGCCTTCCCCGAAGCCGCTGACAACTCAGATTTGAAGTTCTGACCGTCCCATTATCCCCTTTTGGTTGCTTGGCAACAAGCCTGCATTTTCAGCTAATTGCAGTGCCCCGCTAGTGACGTGACCAAGATTTACAATTTTTTTTCGTGAGGGTTTGGGTGGTTTTTTTTTTGCCAGAAACAGGCTGATTTCTGGCAAAGAAAACCCCACTCAGTTCCATTTCAGGCAAGGTTTGTTTAATGACTGTGCCATTCACCTGATGGCTACTGGAAGAAGGTTATAAAATCAGTGACTTATTTAATGACCATCATGACTTAGGATTGTAATTCTGGGCTCGGTTATGGTCATAAATGGAGGATTGCTTGTACTGCCTAAATGTAGCACCTGGGATAATCTTGTGGCAGGGAGTTGGTAAGGATTCTGCAAATTTCAAAGACGCATTGTGCTTTAGCCAGAGTCTTCTGCCTGTGGAGGGCTGCTCATGTTCAAAATGGAAACCCAACAGGTTGACAACCCAGAAGGATTCTTGGCGGTCTCTGAGTGGTCTTCTTGCAAACGTTTCATGATCCAGCTAGATAATATCATCAGTGGAAGGAGGCCTGTGGGGTCCTTAGTGCTCTCTGAGCTTGGTGGTTTTCTTGCAGATATTTCATTACCCAAACGAGCACTGATAATGCTACCTAGCTGAGTCATGACACATCTGCAAGAAAAACAGCCAAGCTCAGAGAGCATCAAAGGAACCCACAGTAGTCCTTTTTCTCCTCCTCTTCTTTCTCCTCCACCTCCCATTGATGATGTTACCTAGCTGGGTCATGAAACGTCTGCAAGAAAACAACCAAGCTCAGAGAGCATCAAGAATCCCCCATTTCAACTCCGAGCTACAAATATTCTCCTTTATGTAGCCATGATGGTGCAGTGGTTAGAATGCAATACAGCAAGCTCACTCTGCTGACTGCCAGAAGTTTGATCCTGACCGTATTGAGAAGGTTGTCTCAACCTTCCCTCCTTCTGAAGTCAGAAAAATGAGGACCCAGATTGTTGGGGGCAAGAGGCTGAGTCTGTAAACCACTTGGAGAGAGTTGTAAAGCACAGTGAAAGGGTATATAAGTGCTATTACTATTGCTTTAGTGGCAATCCAGAGCAATCATTCTGTGTTGCATCAGAGAGAGAACTTTAGATGCTTGGCACATTTCTTAAACCTGTGAGGACCCATTGCTGTGTCTTTACTACCTTATTCAAAAGAGCCCTTGAATAAGGGATTGTTGACATTCCCCAGGCCTTAGGAAAGAAACCAGGAAAGGAAATATTGGCATCACATTGGCTGCTTGGCTAACGTACAGCCTCGCCACACTCAAAGCTTGTCTCTTTGCCACATTTCTCTAAACAGGAAATAAATTTTGGCTTCCTCTTTAGACGATCAATATTGATATAACACAAAAGCGGCGGTTCATAGACGCAAACCAGATTCAAACCATGGCCTCTTTGAATACAATCCAATTCCTTGTCGTAATTAGAGCCTTGATTTGGTTTGGTTTATTTAATTAAAACAACAGGCCTCCGGAGAAGGTGAGATTCAGGCGCATCACATTAAATCATCTCCTCCAACTCATGGGGACTCTGCAGAGAGTTTGATGCTGCAGTTTTTAACCATGATGGGAGACAATCTCAGTTTGTTCCCTTATCTCTGAAGGACACCAGGTTGGGCTAAACCACAGGATTCCTTTGCAAGAGGAACCGGGCATGCCTGCTGGTTTGTAGAATGTGGGAAAGGATGAGAGGCCAGAACAGGAAGTTGGCTCAGCTGAGGAATCAACCCAACCTCACCTATTTCAGGATCAGTGCAATTCTGACTAACTTCTGCCTTTTTCTCCCCAGAGAAAGGCAGCAAAAAGGACTTTGCAAGCACCTGATCATCTGAAAGCTTTGGAAGCAAGCCCACTTCTGCAGGAAGACCCAACAATCACAACTTACGATAGCAGCAGTAAAACCTGATGGACCTCAGTACCTTCTGGTGAAGGATCTCAAGTTCTTTTTAATCGAGCCTGCTTGACTGCAGACAGTGGGAAACAAATGAAAGGGAACAGACTTATCACATTGTAAACTTAAAGACTGTGTTGCCTCTTGGGAAGGAGTTGGGGACCCCTACCCCAAGCAGCCAGCCTCGTTCAGGTTGTTATTTTTTCTCATGCCAAGACTTGAAGAACCTCAACAGCAACCTTGGAGTTGGAGGACTGATGGAGAACCCTTGGAGTGGCTAAGCAAAGACTCCAATCTATTTCCTCCACCATTTCCTTGCTGGATTATTTCCAGCTTCTCCTCCCCAGAAAGTCCTTTGATCCTTCTTTAAAGGAGATTACCCACTGTCAGCCTCACTGTATAAACAGGATAGGAAACACAACCGCAGGAGTGTTAATTTTGCTTTTCTTGAAAGGCTACATCAACCCAATCTTGCCCCGTCGGAAGGCACAATCCTCCCGCCATCTCCTTTTGCACCCTGAGAAATTTGGGAGGACCTCTTCTGAGAGTATTTTCCTCCACCCATTATCCATCTGTGGGCTAAGCAGTCTGTTACCTAACTTATCCCTTGGCAGCATCTTCTCGGGCGCCAGGAAAATCGGGCAAGATTCAGGCAAATTCAAAGGAGCATAAAGATTGTTCACAAGCTTAAGCTCTCTACAAGAATCTGAGCTACTAACTATCAAGGGAAAGTTAAGAAAGGAATTCAAGGTGGGCTGGACTTACATCTCTTGTGGGTGCGCAGGGACTCATGACTGATGACATGTTTGACACCCCTTTCCTCAGGCGCAGCCTGGTCATCTCTTTCCTCCCTAGACCTTTGCCATATACTATTATAGCCGTCTCCTTTCCAGCTTAAGAAACTAGGGAGATTTCCTTTGAAGCTTTATTCTCCACCCAATATGTAGCTGAGGGCTCAGCAGTCCCTTATCTGCCCCGTCCCCTTGGCAGCATCTCTGGGTCCTTTCCTCGCAAGGCCATTCTCCCATTCCTTTTACCTATGGGGCTGTTCACCTAGCTGTCCAATTGTTGTGTCTGTAAAAGACCCTTTAATTGTAGCCTCTTTCCCTTTTTGATGCTAGAGCTTCCTGGCGCACAGCTGCACAAACAGTTGTTCAATTCCAGTTCCGCGCAGCAGACGAAGACCAAAAAACAATCAAGTGCAAATTTGTGAATGCAGATGATCTATTCCTGGTTGGTCTGGGCCTGGAAAACATATCAACAATCCTTATCAGTAATTAGAAGCACCAGCAAAACATCCAGCTAACCAGCTGGAAATAGACATTGGGGCAGGTGTGTATGTGTATGTGTCTTTGCACAGAGAACAAACATTTTTGCTGTCAACACTTGAAACCCAAAAACGTGAATCTCCTTCCAGGGGAGACTTCAGCACCCACCAAAGTTCATTCTGCCTTTTTCAGCAAGCACCTTCTTCTGTTTTTTTAAAGGAAGCAAATAATTTTATTCACCTTTTAAAAAAAAAAAACATAACAAAGACTAATACAAACTAAACTAGAAAAAACAAACATTTGGAAGGTGCAGAAAAAGAAAAGGAAAAGGAAAAACGATAACAGAAAGGCAACAAAGAATAATAATAAAAACCAGTTTCTACGTTCATCACACTGAGCAAAAGCTAATATAACTTTTCACCCTCTTTTAAAATTGCAAATAAATAAATAAACACTTCTCCACTTAGTCTGAGTTTTATCTATGCGCAATCCAGAAATGGTCACGCTTGCAGCAAAAAGTCCATGAGGAGTTACCAGAAAATACAATCTCAAAAAATACAGGAACTCTTTGATTTATGACTGGTCTTCACACATCTCTGGCAACCATCCCCACAGTCATGTGATCAAAATTCAGGCGCTTGGCAACAGGCATATATGTACAACTGTTTGCAGCACTCCGAGGTCACTGTTTACAACTTTGCCACCAGCTTTCCTTCAAGCAAAGTCAATGGGACAAGCTGGATTCACTGAATGGCTGTGTGATTCACTTAACAACTGGAGTTTCAATTAAAAAGCTGGCAAATTGATGGAAAAATTGGGTGTGACTCAGCTAGCAACTTCCTTGTTTAGCAACAAAAATTCTGGTCCCAATAGTAAAGAGAAGAGGGAGGCAGAGGAGAGAAAGAGGAGGGAGAGAGAAAGAGGAGAGAGAGAAGATAGAGAAGGAAGAGAAAAGAGGGAGAGGAGAGAGGAAGAAGAAAGAGGGAAGAGAAGAGAAAAGTGAGGGAGAAGAGAGAGAAAGAGAAGAAAGGGAGAGAAAAGAGAGAAGAGAAAGGAGGGAGAGAAGAGAAAAAGAGGGAAGAGAAAGGGAAGAGAGGAGAAAAGTGAGAGGGAGAAGAGAGAGAGAGAGGAAAACAATTCCTTGGATTTGGAATTCCATACTCCCTGTGTCAAAGGTGTTGATTTTTATCTCCCCAAAGCTCCAGTCTTGAGAGTCTTGTGTTTCAGATGTTTTATTCTAGCCCCCAGTCCTTGAGAGTCCAACTCTTTTATTTTTACAAGTGAGGGAAAAAAATCAGTTAATAGAATAGAATTAGAATAGAATAGAATAGAACAGAATAGGGGATAGAATAGGATAGAATAGATGGGATAAAGATGAGAATGGAATAGAATGGAACAGTAGAGTAGAATAGAATGGAAATGGAAAAGGAAAAGAATAGAATGGAAAAGGAATAGAATAGAATAGAATGTGAAAAGAAATAGAATATGAAAAGGAATAGAATAGAAAAGAAAAGAAAAGAATAAGGGATAGAAATAGGATAGAAGAGAATAGAATACAACTTTTGATGCAGGTTTCAGTACTGCATTTGGCCACTAGGTGGAGGTGTTGCGTTGTGATTTTACACTTTCCTTTCTTATAAAAACAGATGCAATGAGGGGAATTCATCTGGGATCGGGAAAAGTCCAGCCTCTTGTATGGGATAAAGTGGGATTTTGGGGTCCAAGAAGGATCCCATCAACCACCTTTGTGCCAGATGGTGGAGGCGCTGTCCTCTGAGCTCATCCTCCCAATAAGCCATGATTAAACAACACCCAGTTGACTGGGTGGCACAAATCTGATAAGAGTCAAGCACAACTCTCTTCAATGGACAGAAGAGAAAGTCAACCCCAAATAGTTCCACTGCTGGCTGGTAGTTAGGATCTCATAATTAATTAACTCACAGACATCTCGACTTTGAAGGAGAGCCTGCCCATCGCAGGCTCACAAAATCCCAAGACCCTTTAGGACAGGGGTCACCAGCCTTTCGGACCTCAGGGACCCACTAAATTCATCATTATAAATCCCGCGGACCACTCATTGGATCTGCCTAATGAACGGCTGGGGGTGTGTGGCTGGGGGGGGAGTCATGTGGTGGGCGTGGCCAACTCCAGGTCACTCACCTTTGAGGCCTCTCCTCGGCCCTCCCCAGCCACTCCTCACCTGCTTGTCCCCACGTTCTTTAGGGCCCCAAGAGGAAGCAGGTGTTGGAGCTAAGCAGCCCCCAGGAGAAAGAGTTGGACAAACAGCTGCCTCCGTTCAAATTGGATCTGACTAAGAAGGAGGCTCAGCAGAAGCACCTCACTGAGGACTAGGAACATGGGCTTTCCAAGCAGAGGGAAGACCTGTGGGAGTGCAAGGCCAGGTCACGGCACCTGGAGGCTCAGTGAGCTGAGATGCTCAGCCAGTTCCAGGCCATGATGCCGTCTCACTGAAATGAGGCCCTTTGGCTCTTCACCACCAGTGGGCCTTCCCTCCAGCCTTCACCCAAAGCCCCGCACCGGGAGGCTGATTATTATGTAATCTCTGTAATGGCAGCTTAATACTCTGACGATATCAGCAGAGACTGATGAAAGCTTACGAAGTACATTCTGCCGAAACGTTGCTACAACTTTAAAAGCACAACTCCAATGACATGGAAAAATACCCAAACAAAGCTGAATACCATACATGTAAGTACCCGCGAAAACTTAAGAAAATACACACAAACATATACATATACATATACATATACATATACATAGAAACGGCTGTGAAAGTCTGACCCAAAGACGAACACAATCCAGAAGCCTGATGATGGCAGATGAGATTCTGCAGAAACGTTGCTACACAACTCCACAAGCACAACTCCAATGACGTGGGAAAATACCCGAACAAAGCTGAATACCATACATAGATATATATATATATAAATTACATTTACATTTTGCATCACCTTTTATTCCTATTACATAACCTAACATGCCATTTTCCCCAGACCATATAGTATTCGTTTTCTTCCTTCTCCTGCATTTCCATTGTAAGTTTATTCATTTCTGCACAATCCATTATTATTTTTTAAATAATCATATTAGCTGTGGGACTACTCTCTGATTTCCAATTTGGGGCATATGTTATTCTAGCTGCTGTCAGTATATGTATTATTATATATTAAATTTCTTTCTAGTATTCATCTCTGATTATCCCTAATAAGAACATTTCAGGCTTAATCAGGAGTCCTGATTTAGTGCAATATAAAAAAATGGAAATAAGTTTTCTGCGGACTACCAAAATTTTCTCGCAGACCTCCAGCTGGAGACCACTGCTTTAGGAGACCATCAGAGTTACTTTGACTATCATCTCTGCCCTAGATGGTCATCTTAAGAGAGGTTGAAAGCTGGGTGGGGAGGCAGAGAGTGGTTTTGAAACCATCAGGGAAGTAAGGTTCTTCGGCCATGGTGAACAGTCCTGGAGACAACCTAGAGAAGAAGTGAGGTCGATGTTTTGAAGCTTGGGTGGAAACATTAAGACTCAATTTCCACCATACATTTTAGTGTATTTATCACCGGAGATGCTTTTAAGGAAAGGCTTGTGTCTCCAGCAATGTTGGAGGCTTAATAACATGAGCTTTGAGCTGTCTCAGATGTATAACTTAGAGACTGGCTGTCTAGGGGGGACATGGGTGATGAATAATATTGCTGAGAAGGACTTGGCTTTCAAGACTGGGCTGGAGAAGGCCACTTGGTGCCCCTCTGGGGGCCGTGATGTCCAGATCTGATAGCAGAACAGAATAACAGAATTGGAAGGGATCTTGGAGGTCTTCTAGTCCAATCCCTGGCTCAAGCAGGAGACCCTATCCCAAACAAATGGCTGTCCAATCTCTTCTTGAAAACCTCCGAAGATGGAGCACCCACAAATTCTGGAGGGAAGCTGTTCCACTGATTAATTGTTCTCACTGTCAGGGAATTTCTCCTTAGTTCTAAGTTGCTTCTCTCCTTAATTAGTTTCCACCCATTGCTTCTCGTCCCACCCTCAGGTGCTTTGGGGAATAGCTTAACCCCGTCTTCTTTGTGGCAGCCCCTCAAATATTAAAACTATCACATCCTTTGAGAACAATGATTCTTTCTATTGGAAAAAGTTCAGAGAAGAGCAACTAAGCTGATCAAAGGGCTGGAGACTAAAACATATGAAGAACGGCTGAAGGTTTTGGGTTTGGCTCGTCTCAAGAAAAGAAGAAATAGATGTGACATGATAGCGGTATTCCAGTATTTGAGGGGCTGCCCCAAAGAAGAGGGAAAAGCACCAGAAGGCAGGACAAGAAATAATGGATGGAAACTAATCGGGGAAGAAGCAACCTGGAATTAAAGAGAAACTTCCTAACAATGAGGACAATTAACCAGTTGGAACAGCCTCCATAAATTGTGGGCGCTCCATCAATGGAGGTTTTTAAGAAGAGACTGGACAGTCATTTGAGATTTTACAGGTTTTCCTGCTTGAACGGGGGTGGACTAGAAGACCTCCAAAGTCCCTTCCAGCTGTATTTTATTCTAAATTCTAAAAGTATCTTATTATTTAGTACCCTATGACTATCACTAAGTGTTGTATCTTAAGATTCTTGATGAACGTATTTTTTTATGTACACTGATAGCTTATGCACTGAAGACAAATTCCTTGTGTGTCCAATCACACTTGGCCAATAAAGCTCCTTGGTGTCCAATCACACTTGGCCAATAAAAGAGTTCTATTCTACTCTACTCTACTCTACTCTACTTACTCTACTCTACTCTACTCTACTCTACTCTACTCTACTCTACTCTGTTGAGATGTGTTGAACTTTCTTAAGAGCAGAGGCCTCTAAAGCTCTTCCAAAAGGGGAAGGCTAAACCCATGATTTCTGGGGCAATGATTCACCCTCTGCGTCTAATTGTCCTATCTGGCCACTGTAGCATATGACAAACCGAACAGATGTGCGGTTATTGTTAAATACTCTCTTATGTGACGCTGGAGCAAGGTCACCAGAGTTTCTATTCAGTTGTGTTGCTTCTTGAGAGAGTCTCAAAGGTAGTATAACTCTGCTGCCCTTTTGACCAGGGCCTGCAATGGAGCACCCAGCTTAGGTCCTCAACCTACTACTTGTCGTCTTTCCCATTCTCTATTCTGATTCTTTCTGTATCTATTTACTCATATCTTAACTCTAAGTTCCAGTAAATACCATTCCATTTCTATTCTTCTGATATTCTAATTCATATTCTAATCTATATTTATTGATCCTTATAGATTCTTCTGAACACTCCTTATGCGATAATCTTTTTACCTTTTATGTATTCATACTGGAGAGTCAGTTGACGAAGACAATTTCTTCGCACTTGACCAATAAGAATTCTATTCTTTCTATTCATTCATTCTTATTCTATTACTGATTCTATTCTATCCCTTATCCTATCCCTTATCTCCTATTCAATTCTGCTGTTCTTATTTAATCTATTCTTATGTATTTAATCTCTCTACTCTACTCTACTCTCACTCTACCTACCTCATTATTCCTATTTCCATATTCTATTCATTATCTTTCTAAATTACCATTTCCATTCCATTCTCCACCTTTTGGAGCAAGTCATGTCAAGGAGAGGAGATTACTGCTAATTCCAACTGTAACTTTGACCGAGGGATCAGGTGGGGAATCAAAACCGTCATCTCCAGCATGCCATTCCAGTCACTCTGGGACTCTCAGACACACAGCCCCTTGCTATGTTTCCACACCAGCCTACCTTCAAGCCGGACGAAGTGAGTGGGCTTACTGAAGCGATGGCTTTCAAAGGTCAGATCACTTTGGGGACAGTTAGGGAGGGAGAGGGGATGGAAACACTATGGAGGGAATAGAAGACCTTCGGCAGATTGGCATTTCCTGAAAAATGGCATTTTGCATTTGCTAAGTTCATTGGCAAATTGCAAAGCAGGAGCAATTAACCGCTCGGCTGGATGCATTTGGCAGAGGGAGGCAGAAAAAAAAACGGAAGCCACAAGATCTCTGATCAATCAATACATTTCAAATCTGGGTGAGCAAACCACACACACACACACACAGTCTCAACGGTGAAAGAACTAAATCTCCCCCCCACACACACTTTTTGTTGTTGGTATGTGTTGGGTGTGTCCATAAGGGCCAGTGTGATATGCTTCTGCTTTTGCCTTTCAGTTTAGTTTACTTGATTGTCATTGCACCTCGTACAATTAAATCAAACACCATCTTCAGTGCATATCATGAGCATGAAAACAAACACAAACACACAACCTTTACACTCTACGCATTGCATAGAAAACCCCTGATATTGCATTAATATTGCACCATACAGTAGAATTCAACAGAGCTACTGCCCTGGGATGGAAGCTGTTTTTCAGCCTCTTTGTCCTTGTTTTTAATATTCTGTACCATCTGCCTGATGATAATAGTGCAAAAAAAAAAAAGGGTGCCCAGGATGAGATGGATCTTTGAGGATGTTTTGAACTTTCTTGAGGCAGCAGGAGCTCTAAAGCTCTTCCAAAGAGGGGAGAGGGCAACCCATGATCTTCTGGGCAATGACGTTCACCCTCTGGGGTGCTGTCCTATCTGCCACTGTGCAATTGGCAAACCATACACAGGTGCAGTATATTAAAATACTCTCTATGGTGCAGCGGTAGAAGGTCCCCAGCAGTTTTTCATTCAGTTGTTGTCTTCTGAGAAGTCTCAAGTAGTAAAATCTCTGCTGGGCCCTTTTGACCAGGGCTGCAATGTGATTTCAGCCCCAGTCCGGGAGCCTTTGCAGGCAATCACTTTCTCCACAAACTATTTTGGTGTTCAATTTATGTTTTACGGCAAAAACAATCACAGAATCGATGTTTCACTTAGCAACAGAAATGTTGGGCTCAGCTACGGCCATAAGTCAAGGACTACAAAGTTCAACCTATGGCTTGGCTCTTCCAGGCTTCTCAGGTCGGTCTTTTTAAAGCGTTACGCAAAACAGAACCACAGTTTTTCTTCTCTGCTTTCTTCCTTTTGACTCATCCGTCCCACCGTAGTCATAGGACCAAAAAACGTTGCAGGAACATGATGGAAGGTCATGTTCTATTGTTAACAGGGGGAGGCAGGATGACATCTCCAACGCTGTGGGTTAAAGAGAAAATTCACCCCACTGCAAGAGAGATGAAAGAGTCAAAGAGAAGGAGGTGGGGGAAAAAACAACAACCCAACCTTTCTTGGGAATAGCTGATGGGGACTTCTATCTGGAGATCTTCCTGATTTCGGATGCTGCTTTGAAGCGAAGCACACCGTGTCCTGCCAACGGCGTATTTCTTTTTTGATCATCCACCAAGACGCTGCTTAGGACCGATTAGCAAATGGTGAATTATGCAAATGGGATGGGCTGGCAGCCAACTACACAACTCCTCCCTCTCCCTCCCCGATCTCTGTTGGCAACCACTATTTGGTGCTTGAAGCATCTCATGCGATCTGTGAAGGCTTTCCAAAAAATAAAAATAAAAATTGCACCTGATCCCGACCTTTGGTGAGATCCATAAGACTTACGACCACAATGGAGCCCCAAATTTCCATTGCTAAGCAAAACAGAATAGACTAGAATAGAATAGAATAGAATAGAATTAGGGATAGGGATAAGGATAGGGATAGGGATAGGGATAGGGATAGGGATAAGAATAGAATAGAATAGAATAGAATAGAATAGAATAGAACAGAACAGAATTAGGGATAGGGATAGGGATAGGGATAAGAATAGAATAGAATAGAATAGAATAGAATAGAATAGAATAGAATAGAATAGAATAGAACAGCAGAATTAAGGATAGGGATAGGGATAGGGATAGGGATAGGGATAAGAATAGAATAGAATAGAATAGAATAGAATAGAACAGAATAGAATTAGGGATAGGGATAGGGATAGGGATAGGGATAGGGATAGAATGGAATGGAATGGAATTCTTTATTGGCCAAATGTGATTGGACACACAAAGAATTTGTCTTCAATGCATAAACTCTCAGCGTACATAAAAGAAAAGATACATTTGTCAAGGATTATAATCATCATTAATAAAAATCATAGGATACAATAAGTAATCAAATCATACTAGGAAACAGTCAATATAAATCATAAGGATACAAGCAACAAACTTACAGTCCTAAAATCACAAGTGTGAGGGGATGTGAGATAAGGAGTGATGAGAAGGTTAATAGTAATAGTAGTGCAGACTTTGGAAATAGTTGGACAGTTTTGAGGGAATTATTTGTTTAACGGAGTGATGGTGCTTGGGAAAAAACTCTCCTTGTGTCTAGTTGTTCTGATGTGCAGGGCTCTATCGTGTCATTTTGAGGGAAGGAGTTGAAAGAGTTTATGTCCCGGATGTGAGGAGTCTGTAGATATTTTGACTCCTGCAGCATACAGGTCCTCCATGGAAGGCAGGTTGGGAAACCACTGTTTTTTCTGCAGTCCTAATTACTCTCTGAAGTTTGTGTCTGTCTTGTTGGGTTGCAGAACCACACCAGACAGTTATAGGGGTGCAGATGACAGACTCAATCCTTCCTCTGTAGAACTGGATCAGCAGCTCCTTGGGCAGTTTGAGCTTCCTGAGTTAACGCAGGGAGAACATTCTTTGTTGTGCTTTTTTGATGACGTTTTTGATGTTAGGGGTCCATTTTAGGTCTTGTGATATGACAGAACCTAGAAATTTGAAGGTCTCCACTGTTGATTCTGTGTTGGCCAGTATTGTAAGAGGTGGGTAGTATGGGAGGGTTTTTCCTAAAGTCTAACCACAACACTTAATTATACTCATAGGGTACAAACAGTGGTGGGATTCAAATAATTTAACAACCGGTTCTCTCTGCCCGAATGATTTCTTTCAACAACCAGTTCACCAAACTGCTCAGAAAGTTAGCAACTGGTTCTTCCAGACTGGTGCGAACTGGCTGAATCCCATCACTGGGTACAAATAAGCAATCGAATCATATTAGGGAACAGTCAATATAAATCATAAGGATTTATAAACAGATGGTGGTAAATCAAGGACTACCAGTATACCAGTTTAATATAATTTTCTGCTGTTCCTCCTCTTTCCTGTTTTCTGAACCCAAGTGCCCAGTATGACTTATAATCATTTCTTCTTTCCTTGCTTTTCCTCTCTGCTAATTAAGGGATTTTCTTTCATCGTGTTAAATTTAAAAAAAAAACTGCCCCCCCAAAAAATATCCAAAAAAAGTTACAGAACAATATCCCACCCTTTTTTCTCACCCTTTGTTCTATCCTAGCCATGGTACAAGCTGACTCTGATGCCAGCACATTTTCAATTCCTGCCTCCTACTCCTCCTTGTATGGCTCGCACGCTTTATTCCATCTGCTATTACACAGCAGAGTCCCCTCCGGCACACAGCCTTAGTCCAAGGAAAAGCCGACACCCCCCCCCAAAAAAATCCCCATTGCTGATTTTATGATTGGGGGAATAAAAATGATTTGAGGTTGCAAACCTGAGGATTGTGCCAGAATAGCAAAGAGTCTGAGCAGCATCTGAAAAGATGACCTTGGATTAAACCAACAAATCCATGAACAGGGTCCTTGGTTGGGGGCATCAGGTTTAATTATTGGCCAGGAAGGCTGGACTACGAAGCAATAATCCTCTTTTTCCCCCTTTTTTTATGAGATTTAGTTTGGTCAGGGTGACTCAGTTGCACCAGCCTTGGGAACGTCAGAAAATGCTCGGGAGCTGGAGCCAGGATTTCAGATAAGTCAAGTGTTCACAAGGACGCAAATGAACACCTTTGGATAACGAAATGACAGAGTTGGAAGGGACCTTGGCGGTCTTCTAGTCCATCCCCTGCCCTATATCATTGCAAACAAAAGATTGTCCAATCTCTTCTTGAAGACCTCCAGGGAGGGAACACTCAAATTTATCACAATTTACTGTTAATCATATTCTTTTAATGACCCCATAATCCCTTGCAGGGTGGAGTCTGGGCAAGTGAATGGAGCTGAGTGTTTCCTAGCCAGATGCCCTTCCTGTTGCCAATGCAGAGTTTTGTTCAGCAGATACAGTGTATTCTCATTGTGCCCAGAGAGAGAAATATCTGCCTCTACCTAGGATCCAAGTCACAGCCTCCTGATTGTGAGGTGAGAACTCTGCCTCTAGGCCACTGTACCACTCAATCATAATTTATGTTAATGAACCCAGATAATTATAAATCATAGAATAACAGAGTTGGAAGGGATCTTGGAGGTCTTCTAGTCCAATCCCCTGCCCAAGCAGGAGACCGCTTACCATTCCAGACAAATGGTTGTCCAATCTCTTCATAGAAACCTCCAATGATGGAGTAGGAGCACCACAACTTCCTCTAGGGAAGCCGTTCCACTGACTAATTGTCCTCACCATGAGGACGTTTCTCCTGAATTCCAGGTTGCTTCTCTCCTTGATTAGTTTCCATCCGTTGCTTCTTCTTCTTCACCCTCTGGTGCTTTGGAGAATAATTTGACCTCCTCTTCTTTGTATCAGCCCCTCAAATACTGAAAGACTGCTATCATTTCCCTCGTCTTTCTTTTCATTAAACCAATTACGAGACATACCCAGTTCCTGCAACCATTCTTCATATGTTTTAGCCTCCAGTCCAGTGGTGGGATTTAAATTTTTTCGCTCCCAGTTCTGTGGGCCTGGCTTGGTGGCAGGAGAAGGATAGTGCAAAATCTCCATTCCCTCCCCACCCCTCGAACCTGCTTTCCAGCTCCGTTCTCCTGTGCAGGGCAACCAAAGAAGACCCAGCCGATCAGCTGGGACTTGATGGGAGGCNTTCCAGCTCCGTTCTCCTGTGCAGGGCAACCAAAGAAGACCCAGCCGATCAGCTGGGACTTGATGGGAGGCAGAGAAGAGATGGGGTTGGCGGGGTCCAGTCAGAGATGGGATTTGTCGGTTCTCCAATCAAAATTTCCACTACCGGTTCTCCAGAACTGGTCAGAACTGGCTGAATACCACCTCTGCTCCAATCCCTTTTGAGGAGAAAACATTCATACATGATGCTCCAGGGTGTTTCAAAACGAGACAGGACCATGTCTCTTGCCCCATACCTCTGGGCCAGGAGTAGACAGTACTTAGCAGAACTGGAGACACCACTGAAGGTCATCTCTGCTGGGGATTTGCTGTCTCAACTATTCTTGTTCAGATGTTCTTCGAAAAGACGAGCCAGCACCTCTGAAAGTCACCTCCCCTACAAATTTTGCTAGCTCAGTTGTTCTTGCCCAGATGTTCTCCAACAATGATGGAGGCCCATTTGCTTGGGAGAATGACTGACATGTTTCAAGACAAGGAGGGAAAAGGCGATAATGTAATCATGGCATTCAACACATCTACTTATTGTGCTTAGGCCAGGGTTTGTTCACTGTGGCTTAGAAGCAGGGAGTCCAAATCCAGAGGTCTTGAGCTTGAGAAAGAGGGGGAAGGCAAGCTGATGGAAAAGGGAAGGAAAGATGGGTGGGTTATAAAGAGATATAGGTAGCCAGTGCTACGCTTCAACCGGATTGTTGAGCAGGCACTCTGTGGTGTTTTTTTTGGGGGGGGAAGCCCATTTTCAGCTCGAATACCTTCTACTGTGGCTCCTGTGAATAAAGCAGCTGAGGGGGGACAAAACCGCTCTTCCGCGTGAATCAGCTATGCTCAAAAAAAGTGAAATAAAGCAGAGGAAAGAAGGGGCAGGCGCGGGGGCCAAACGCTCACCTGAACTAACGGTTCACCCGAACCGATCTGAACCAGTAGAATCGCAACCCTGCAGGTAGCCCTCAACTTATAACTGTTGACAGATCAGCAGAATTGGAAGGGACCTTGTAGGTCATCTAGTCCAACCTGCCCACCCAAGCAGGAGACAATTTTTTTACCGATGGCAGTCCAGTCTCTTCTCAAAAGCTTCCAGTGATGAAGTTCCTACAACTTTCAAAGGCAACTTCTGTTCCATGGGTTGATTGTTCTCCCCGTCAGAAAATTCCTCCTTATTTCCAGGTTGAATCTCTCCTTGGTCAGTTTCCTTCCATTGTAGGAACAGACCGGAAGCCCACGGAACCTTTTATCGAACTGGGGAAGGAGGAGGAGAGACCCCGTCGGGGAGTTTATTCAGAAGACTGCTCTCCTGTTTCCCCTGATCCTTCTCTTCCCGAGACTAGCCAAGCCCAGATCCTGCAACCATTCATCATATCTTTTAGCCTCCAGAACTTTGATCATCTTAGATAAATTCAGATTAATGGAGTTGGAAGGAACCTTGTAGGTCATTAGTCCAACTCCCTCCACACCGAAGCAGGAGACCCTACACTGTTTCTGACAAAGAGCAGCCCAGTCTTTTCTTGAAGCTCCCACAACTTCTGAAGGCAGCTTCTTCCATCAGTTGATTGTTCTCACTGTCAGATAGCTTCTCCTTATTTCCAGGTTGAATCTCTCTTTGGTCAGTTTCCATCCATTATTCCTTGTCTGGCCTTCGGATGCTTTAGAAAATAACTCCTCTTTGTGGCAGCCCCACAAATATTGGAGCAATGCTCTCCTGTCTCCCCTGGTCCTTCTCATCCCTAGACCAGCCAGGCCCAGTTCCTGCAACCATTCATCGTATGTTTGAGCCTCCAGTCCCCTCATCATCCTGGTTGCTCTTCTCTGCACTCTTTCCAGAGTCTCAACCTTGTTCATTCAATGACCATTCAAAGTTACAACAGCACTTGGGGGAAAAAAAGTGAATTATGGCCATTTTTCACACTTACGACCATTGTAGTGTCCCCATGGTCACAGGATCAAAATTCAGACGCTTGGCTACCGGTTCATGTTTATGACAGCTGCAGTATCCTGGGGTTATGTGATCCCCTTTTGCGACCTGCTGACAAGCGAAATCAACGGGGAAAATCGGATCCACTTCACCACCATGTTACTAACTTAACAATGGAGGCAAGAAAGGTTTGTAAAATGGGACCGAACTCGCTTAACACATGTCTCACTTGGCAGCATAATTGTTGGGCTTGTAAACGCAGTTGTAAGTCGAGGACTACCTGTGCCTGATCAATCAGCCAGGCATTGGAGCCCAGCCCTGATGGAGGTTTTGCAAAACCTGATGCCTTTTATAATAAGATTGGTTAGTTTGCAAGAAGGCGCTGCCAGATCACTCTGACTAAAACCCCATGGAATACACCCCCTGGGAGTTTTCGTTTTCGGGGTAGTAAGGGGTGGGGGGTGGGGGGGTTAAACCCTGAAGAGGTCTGCCAACCCCAGAGCAGCCCCACCCTTGCAGCAAATTCTCTTTTTCCTGAATAATTCGACTTCCCTGAGCATCTCCTCCAAGGGTAGGAGAGTCCAAGAGGTGGTGGTGGTGGGGGGTTTCATTTGCAAGGCGACACACGAGTAGCTCAGTGGCTGAGGAGCCTTTCAACAGATGAGGGGCAGTGTGCACCCACGAACCTCTTTGCAGGGAATTTTCAAAGCTGTTTATTCATTTATTTATTTGAAGTATGCCCGCTGGGATGATTGCAAGAGGTGGGAAAAAGAGAGAGAGAACTCAGCCACCTCTAAGGAACGGCATCCCCTAGCTCCCTGTCGAGTATCTCTCTTCTAGTTCTCTCTTTCCTCTCTTCTCCCTCTTCTTTCCTCTCTTTCTCTTCTCTCTCCTCTCTCTCTCCTCTGTTTCTCTCTTTCTTCTCTCTTCTGTCTCTCCCCCTCTCCTCTCTCTTTTTCTTCTCTCTTCTGTCTCTCCCCCTCTCCTCTCATTCTCTTCCCTCTCTCTTCCCCCTCTCCTCTTTCTCTCTTTCTTCTCTCCTCTCTTCTGTCCCTCACTCTCTCTCCCCTCTCTCTTCTCTCTCTTCCCTCTCTCTGCCTTCTCTCTTCTCCCCTCTATTCCCTCTCTTCTTCTCTCTCTTTCTTCTCTCCTCTCTTCTCTCTCTCTTCTCCTCTCTCTCTGTGTGTGTCTCCTTTCTGTCTTTTCTCTTTCTCTTCTGTTTTGTCTCTCTCTCTCTCTCTCTTTCTTCTCTTATCTCTCTCTTCCCTGTCTCTTCTCTTTCTCTCTTTTTCTCTCTCCTCTCTCTCTCTCTTCTCTCTCTCTCTCTTCTGTTTCTTTCCTCTTCTCTCTCTCCGTCTTCTCTCTCCTTTCTCTCCTCTCTCTTGTATCTCCTTATATGTCTGTCTGTCTGTCCCTCTCTCTCTTCCCATAACATACAAAGGCATAAATCAAAGATTGCCAGTGACAAAGATTGGGCCAGCATGGCCCCAATGAAAAAACTAAAACTAAAAATTGAATGAGATTTAGCATGAGGGAACCCCGCCTGAGTTTCCTTTACTACAGGTGGTCCTCGACTTACGACCACAACTGAGCACAATTTTTTTTTCTTGCTAAGTAAGTCATCTGTTAAAAGACTTTTGCCCCATTTTGTGACCTTTCTTGCTACAGTTGTTCAGTGAATCACTGCAGACGGTAAAGCTAGTAATACGCTCGTTAAGTGACATCCCCACTGACTTTGCTTGTCAGAAGGTCACAAAAGGGGATCTGCAACCATCATAAATATGAATCAGTTGACAAGCATCTGAATTTTGATCATGTCACCGATACTGCGGTGGTCATAAGTGTGAAGAACAGTCATAAGTCATTTTGTTCAGCGCCATTGTAACACTCACTAAACAAACTGTTGTAAGTTGAGTTCCATATGTATTTATTCTTTTATTCCCTTTTTGCAAAACCAAATGTTGCCCCTTCCAAGACCCCCTGTCTGAGACCTGCTGTGATGACCCAAAGAGGCGTGGCACAAAGGCAACACAGTCAGATAATCAGTAGGAGTCGCTTTATTGGCTCCAACTTTGCCCCAAATGTCCTGGTTACCTTCTGGCTGGAGAAAAACTCTCCCAGGAACAGCCTTTGGCTGCAGAGAATCAAGTCCAAAATGTGGTCAATAAAAACTGTAACTATAAGTCCAATCAAGGTAAAATGAGGTCATCAGCCTGGCATGGCAGAAGCAAGAATTCCAGATGTGAAAGCATGGCAATAACTCAACACAGTTGGGAAGTTGCCAGGAACACAGATAAGCAAAGTCAACACAAGATAAACTCATGTTTGTTCCCAGCAACTGCCGCACTCAGCTTGCATCCCTTTTAAACTCTCATTCCTAGGTGTGGCTAATGAAGGGAATCAGGGCCCTTTCCTCCCCCATAAGCCACGCAACTCATGTTGCTCCCTTCTCCATTCCTCCCTGAGTGCCCTAAGATGAAGAGAGGCTGGGCCTGGGTCTTCCTCTGAACTCCCTCTCCCTTGTTCTATCTCTTCCCTGCTCTGCCCAGCCAGACTTTGCCCTTCCCCAGTTTCCTCCACAGCCAAAGGAGTTGCACTCCCACTCCCTGTCAGCTGTTCGTCTTCCTCCTCAGATTCAGACTCTGACACCTGTGTAGCCAGGATGCAACCCACCCAGTCCTAAAGGCTTAAAATATATATCCAGAGAAGAAGTATTGCTTATTGCATATTAAGAAGGACAGTGTTTGCGTTGAACTCCGTTCTCTTATTCTGCACCACACGGTAGCTGCCACATTGCACACTGTGTGGAACCTGTGAGTAAAGGATATTTGTAATTTCACTACTCTCCTGAACAGGGTGGCATGACTCATCCCTTTTGCTAATACTTGCTTGGCTGGAGAAAGAGAGATTCTACATTTATAGAGCGTCTCATTGCAGAGATTTACAGGGTATTTTAGCCATCAATAAAAATAATTAAAAAAGAGAGAGCCAAGAAGGCCACTGCTTGGAAACGCCAAGCATTCAGGCACCTTTTTTTATTTAAAAGATAACCATTTGCAACTGCCTTTAAAAAAAAAAAAGAGCTTGCAAATTGATCTATTAAAAAAATTAGCTAGCAAAAGAAAAAAAAATGCATAAATTTGGGTCATCTGCTGGGAAATTAGCACCCTCCCCCTAAAGGTGTGATTTCCTTTCCTGCTTGAACTGAATTCAACTTTGACCAACTACTGATACTTCTGGGTTGGTGGAGGAAAAAAAAGAAAACATGAGAAGCCTGGAGGTGTGAAACCACCAGACTCCGAAGGCTTCTGAAAGGAGAAGGTGCAAATGTTGACATGGAGGAGGATGTGAAACAGAAGAGGGGAACTAAGCCATAAACCCTCTTTTTTAGAGATGCTGTGAAAAGCACCTCTAAAAAAACCACAAACCAGTTGACCTTGGGATCCTGGGTACTCTCTGAGCTTGGTGGTTTTCTTGCAGATGTTTCTTGACCCAGCTAGATAATACCATCAGTGTTAGAAGGGAGGGGTTTAATGAAGAGGAAGAGGAGGAGAATGGGGGGTCCTCGCTGCTCTCTGAGCTTAATTGTTTTCTCGCAGAAATTTCATGACCCAACTAGGGAACATCGTCAGTGTTAGAATGAAAGGATGGTTTTGTGGACAGGAGGTGGAGGAAGAAGAACAGGAGGAAGAGAAAGAAGAGGAGGAGGAGGAGGAGGAGGATGGGGGGGGTCCTTGGTGCTCTCTGGGATTGGTGGTTTTCCTGCAGACGTTTCTTGACCCAAGTAGGTAACATCATCAGTGCTAGAAGGGAGTGAGTTTTACTCTCTGTTTATATACAGGTGGCTTCCCTATCCGTGTTGGTGGAAGGGTTCTTGCTGGTTCCTTCATTAGGCCGTTTACTGTTTGATTGTTTGTCTTGAGTTTGTCTGTTGTTTACGGCTGGATTGTTGGTGTAGTATTAATCTTAGTGTTAATCTCGACTTATCTCAGTGTTGACTGTGGCAAGGAGGGGTTGTGGTTTTTTAGTTACTAACACCGACAGGGCAAGCTTCTAGTAAATAAACAGGGAACAAGCCCCACTCCCTTCTAACACAGATGGTATTACCTAGTTGGGTCATGAAACATCTGCAAGAAAAGCACCAAGCTCAGAGAACACCAACTATTGTCATCCTCCTCCTCCCCGTCTCATTCTGATGCTGAGACTCTAGAAAGACTCTAGAAAGAGTGCAGCAGCAAAGATGATTAAGAGACAGAGGCCAAAACATATAAGGAACAGTTGCTGGAATTGGATAGGTCTAGTTTCATGAAAAGAAGAACCAGGAGTGACACAATAGAAATCTTCCAATATCTCAGGGGCTGCCATAAAGAAGGGGGGGTCAAGTTATTCTCCAAAGCCTCTGAAGGCAGGACAAGCAACAATGAATGGAAGCTAATCAAGGAGAGTAACAACCGAGAATTAAGGAGAACTTTTCTGACAGTTGGAACAATTAATCCGTGGAACAACTTCCCTCCAGAAGTTGTAAATTCTCCAACACTGGAGGTTTTTTAGAAGAGTTTGGACAGCCATTTGTCTGAAACAGTATAGGGTTTCTTGCCTAAGCAAGGAGTTGGACTAGAAGACCTCTAAGGTCCCTTGCAATTCTGTTATTCTCTTCTCCTCCATAAACCCACTCCCTCTTTAGCACTGACGATGTTCCCTAGTTGGGTCATGAGGCATCTGCAAGAAAACCACCAAGCTCAGAGAGCACCAAGGACGTCAGCGTTCAAACCCCAAACTACAAAAATCCTCTTCTCTTGGTACTCTCGTGATTGCAAAGGTCCAACTTCGCAAGCACTTTCTCAGCCAGCTTCTGAAGAAACGCCTCCATTCTCTCGGTTGGGCTTGTGACTTCCATGCCCATGGAAAACCAAAGCAATAGCTTGATCCAGAGACCTCGAGATCCAAAGGCCCTTCGGAATGTTCTCCACCTTAAAACACAAACAAACGGGTCTCAGCAGTATAAATACGAGGTTTCTTTCATTATTATTCTCATTATTTCCTTGGCTTTGTCCACTCGGGTTTGGTTTTTTTTCCCCTTCTTATTTTCTTATTTGCAAAGAGAAGCCACACCTGGCTTTGGTTGGGTGGTTGGGAAAGATTAAAGGAAGCCGCGGCTGATGGATCTGGCCACGTTCTCTGTTTTTCCAGATGGTTTGGCCATCTTTTGTGTTTAGAGTGGGGTGGGGAGATCTTTTTACAGAAAACCTGAGTCAACATAAAAGGACTGAAGGGAAAAAAAAGTTGGGTTTTTATTTATTTATTTGTTTATTTTTATTTTTTTTATTTATTCATTAATTTTTATTGATTGATTGATTTTTATTTATTTATTAGAAAAATACTTTATTAAACAAATTTATACAAATATAATAAAACCAAACAGTCCGCTTATCTCAATGTGAGCAAGACAGATTCACTCAATTTGACATCTCTCAAATTATGAAAAATAATTATTCACACTTACTACATTAATATATAACATGAAGTTTCATCTAGTTATATATTACAAATGTATATCTGATTGCATGTGACATTACTAATTTCTATCATAACTTCTTATTTGACTTTCTTTTGTTCATTTCATGTCTACCTTCCAACCAACTGCACCATAAATTGCAAATCTCATAGTACTCTGACTCTTTGTTTTTGAGTTCCATTGACAAACTGTCCATTTCTGCACATGGCTAATTTTGGATGAAGGCAAGCCTTGCTGCTGTTAATATATATGGAGCATAATATATAAATTTTTTTTTACTATTTTTTAAAAAAATTCTTCATAAAAATATCTTTGCTTTCCATTCAATTTTAACTTTTGTAATTCCTTCTAGCCAATTTCTAATTTTCCACCAGTTTTGCTTTTGACCTGCCCAAAAGTTGGGTTTTTGTTGATGTTGTCGTTGCTCTGAGTTCAAACCAGGAAAGGAAGATTGAACAAACAAATCCAGATTAAACAGATGAATCTGGATTTGAAAAAGCATGGTGTTCTCCTCCTCCTCTTCTTTGGAAGATGCCAAAATGCAAGCCGCCTTCAACTTATGGCCACCATGGAGTCCAACATTTCTGTTGCTGAGCAAGACCGTTGCTAAGTGAGTTTTGCCCCATTTTAGGGCCATTCTTGCCACAGTTCTTAAGTGTTTCACGGTGGTTGTTAAATTAATAATACAGTCATTGTGAATCTGGCTTCCGCATTGACTTGGCTTGTCGGAAGGTCACAAAAGGGGATCTCACGACCCCGTGTTAGATTAGCAAATACGGTCATTGAGTGAATCTGGTTCCCCCCCCCATTGACTTTGCTTGCTGGAAGTTTGCAAATAATGGGGCGGGGGGATGTGTCATGTGACCTGGGACATTACAACTGTCATAAATGTGAGTCAGTTGTCAGGTGCCTAAATTTTAATCACATGACCATGGAGAGGCTGCCACAGTCATTAAGTGTGAAAAACAGTGCTAAGTCCCTTGTTTTGTCCAGGGCCACAGTAACTTTGAACCATCACTAAATGAACGGTTGGACTGACCACATTATCATCATTATCGTGTCAGGATTCCACCAGTTACTACATTAAATCATGAGCCTTGAGCCACACTCCCAAAACTAAAAAAGATTTATTTGAAGGTACCATTCTACGTCTGGCATTTACCTGGGCGTAGCCAACTCTGAGACACGTAATTCACTGTCACCCTTGATCCTGCTTCCCCACCCCCACCCCTCTGGGTGTATCATCCAACGAAACACATCCATAGCCAAGAGTCGTCAATCATGCTCTCCAATTAGATTTTTGCGTGGCAGAAGTTTCAGTCATCTAATCAGTGTTTAAAGAAAATATGAATGGGATGTACTTTCAATTCCACACTGCTGCCTGCTCTTTGAAACCTCGCCCCCTTTCTTTCTGTTGACAACTATAAAACATGTATACAAAATGTTTTATGAGTTGACATTCGGCTCCCCTCACTTCTTGAAGGTGACCTGTACAACACGCACAAAAAACAATTGATAGCAGATATGGAAGCTTATGGCTCACGAAACCACCCCCAGACTTGGTTGGATTTTCTGCATGGAACCTTGCTACAAGGCGATCGGCTTGGATGTTCCTACTCTTTACCCATAATGCCTCTGATAAGGGGTAGCCCTTCTATGTGATTAAATATTGGAGTTGTCTCCTGTGCCACGTCGAATCTAGGATTTGCTGCACCTCATAATGGGTTTGGCCTTCTATGACCATGGGATCCGGGGGCTCATGAGGTAGGGACCTCAGGGTTGACATATCGATCAGCAGCAAGGCAGAAGAAGGGGAATACAGGAAGTCCTCGACTTACAATTGTTCATTCAGTGACGCTTCAAAGTTCCCACGGCCCTGAAAAAAAAGGGTCTGAGGACCATCTTTCATGACCATCGCAGCATCCCCAGGGTCACTGGATTTATGTTCGGATGCCTGATGACTGTGACTCGTATTTACGATGGTTGTAACATTCTAGGTCACGTGACCTATTTGCAAACTTCCAGCAAGAAAAGTCAATGGGGGGGGGGAGAAACCAGACCCACTTAACGACCGTATTTGCTAACCTAACCACCGCCAGGGATTCTCTTAACAAATGTGACAAGAAAAGTCATAAAAACAGGAGCAAAAGTTCCCTTTCACCAGTGTCTCACTCAGCAACCATTGTGGTTGTTAAGTCGAGGACTCCCTGGGCAAGCTTGCTTGTCCTCCACATTGGCTAATCCTCCTGCCAAGGCCTCTTAATGGGGGAGGGGCAAAGGGTCAGGGGGAGAAGCTCATCACCTGCTCTGAAGATAGATGGATGGATCAGTGCACGATTAGGTGGAAAATGAGATGCATTTGAGGACTTTTTGGCTCTTGGGGGGGAGGGATTCAACACACATACCCCCCCCGCTCTGATCAACAACACTTTGAATACCCTCTTAGGAATGTGGACTTTCCCCCTCCCCTCCCCCATTGGCCCTGTATTTGTGGACCAAATTTGACTCAGCCCGCAACAGCTATCATGCTTCCTCATATTGTCTCTGCCCTCGACTTCAGCTTTTCTCCTGGCCTCCTGGATTAGAATCAAGACCACGTGAAACATTCCTACCACTTTATAGTGCCGTGGTGAGGCCACGCCTAGAGCATTGCATCCAGGTTTGGTTGCCATGATATTAAAAAAAAAAGATGTTGAGACTCTAGAAAGAGTGCAGAGAAGAACAACCAGTATGATGAGGGGACCGGAGGCTCAAACATATGATGAACGGTTGCAGGAACCAGGCCTGGCTAGTCTAGTAGAGAGGAGGACCAGGGGAGACAGGAGAGCAGGATTCCAGTATTTGAGGGGCTTCCACAGAGAGAAGGAAGGGGATCAAGCTATTTTCCAAAGCACTTGAAGACCAGACAAGGAACAATGAATGGAAACTGATCCAGGAGAGATTCAACCTGGAAATAAGGAGAAACTTTCTGACAGTGAGAACAATTAATGGATGGAACAGAAATTGCTTTTGGAAGTTGTGGAAGCTTCATCATTGGAGGCTTTCAAGAAGACACTGGACTGCCATCTGTCAGAAATGGTGTAGGGTCTCCTGCTTGGATGGAGGGGGTTGGACTAGAAGAACTCTAAGGTCCCTTCCAACTCTTGTTATTCTCCGTTCTATCCTTATCTGGGTACATTCTTAACGTAAATTATGAAAACTTTTGGGTATTCCATCACTGGAGGTTTTTAAGAAGAGATTGGCCAACCTTTTGTTTGAAGTGATACAGGGCAGGGGGTTGGACTAAAAGACCTCCAAGGTTCCTTCCAACTCTTGTTATTCTGTGTCGGAGCGACCCTGGAGAAGCATCAGTTGTTCCAAGTCAGATCCTTTCTCCACCTGCAAAGATCCGCTGAAGTTCTTCCTTCTCTCCTTTCAATAAGTTCCCCAGAATTGTGGCAGTTGTGATCCCTGACCATCTGGAAGGCATCACTTGGAGGCATGACATTGGTTTGGGCGTCCTGCAAAGCTGCGGTTTGTTTGACTGTCGTTTAATTGAATTTGGCTCAGGAGTTCACCAGTCGTAAATCACATTATAGCTTTGTGGGATGCATCTGCGTCTTTGTACAGCTATTGGAGAGTGACGGAAGGCTGTTGATTTTTCTCTCTCTCTCTTTTTGTCTGTTTTACACCACAAAGTAGGAGGAAAACATTTGGGAAAAGACATCCAAAGATAGACGTGACCAAAAGTTTTTTTGAAAAAGTGTCATAAATAAGAGAAAATGGAATTCCCCTTCTCTTGAACGGCTGAAATCATTTAGCGATGGATTGAAAATAGAATGGAATGGAATGGAATGGAATGGAATAGAATAGAATAGAATAGAATAGAATAGAATAGAATAGAATAGAATTCTTCATTGGCCAAGTGTGATTGGTCACACAAGGAATTTGTCTTGATGCAAATGCTTTCAGTGTACATGATAGGAAAGATACATTCATCAAGAACCATCAGGCACAACACTTAATAATGGTCATAGGGTACAATAAGCAATCAAATCATACGAGGAAATAGTCAATACAGTCGTGGTATTCAAATGAAGTTGCCACCAGTTCGGTGGACATGGCTTGGTGGCTGTGCTTTGCACACACGCACACTTTGCGTGCAAGTGCACATCAAACACGCACTTTGCGCAAGCACAGAGGCGTTCTAACTTGCCTCCTGCAAGCCTACACGATGCTGGTTGCTGCAGCAGCTGCTGTGCGGTGCTATTCTGTGCCACACAAAGCAGCTGCGCTTTGAATTCTGGCCATAAAAGTGAGTATGGGAGCCTGGGCGGGTGGATGGGCCAAACACAGAGCAGCGAAGAGAACAGGTTCTGTCTCCACTGCTCATCACCCGCTACCAGCTCTCCAGAACCAGGCAGAACCGGTCGAATACCACCACTGAGTCAATATAAATTATAAGGATACTCGCGACAAAGTTACTGTCTTACAGTCACAAGTGGGAGGAGAGGGGCAATAAAGAGTGATGAGAAGATTAATAGTAATAGTAATGCAGACTTAGTGAATAATTGGGCAGAGTTGAGGGAATTATTTGTTTGGCAGAGTGATGGCATTCGGCAAAAAACTCTCCTTGTGTCTAGTTGTTCTGTTGTGCCATGCTCCATAGAGGAAGGAGTTGAAACAGTTTATGTCCAGGATGTGAGGGGTGTGTAGATATTTTCACAGCCCTCTATTTGACTTGCGCAGCATACAGGTACCTGGTACCTCAACAGCTCGAGTCCTAACCAAAGACCTAGGAACCACTCAGGTAAAATTGGAGGATAAAAGCTGTTCCAAGTAGGGTGGTTTTTTGTAGAATCGGGGTATTCAAGTCTCATAAATTCAGAATTTCCAAATAATAAGGCAGCCCTTTAGGTATTGCTCCAAGGGCTCCAACCACAATTGGGATAACACACAATTTCTTTTTCCAAAGTCGCTCAACTTCCATTTGTAAGTCCCGGTACTGTGTGATTTTTTTCTTGCTGTGTGTCTACAATTCGTGCATCACCAGGCATTGCAATGTCAATGAACCGAACCTTTTGTCAAGTGTGTTGTGAGCCAAATGCCTGTCTGTCTGAATTCTGAAGTCCCACAAGATCTTGACTTTTTCATTCTCTAGAACCTTCTCAACCTGATGTTCCCAGAAGTTGTTACTATACTTAAATCCAAACTTTTGGAATAGTTTCCAATGATGATGATGATGATGCATTTCTTAGTGCTTAATAAACATTGTGTTGTCTGGGTATTTAATGTGTTTAACAATACAAATTTATATTCTTAATCTCCATCCCTTCTTTCTCACCATTGATAAAATAGATTCCCCATTTCTTCCTCTCCGCGGTGTTTCTTCATTTTTCCAGTCTTGTGCCAAGATAAGCCTCGTTGCTGTAAAGACATGCAACACGAAGTGCCGTCCAGACAGTTTAGAGTTAATGGGATTTGGGATAGTTAGTTAGAAATTAAGAGCTGTCTCCTTAAGGGAATGCATCATGGTAAATGTAGTTAAAATATCCTGGAAAATGTAGTCCATGTCATGTGGTCACATCTGTAATCCTGATTGGTCACTAAATTGGCCCTTGTTGGGTTGGGGGAGGCTCCCTCACTCTTGCCTGGATCCTTTACCACAGAGCCGCTTCAATCATCATGGGGATAAGAGTTTATTATCTTTCTAAACCATAATGCAGATATGCAAAGGATTGGACATTAAGAAGAACCTCATCATAACTGTGAGTTGATAAGGATGCCTGATGAACCAATAAAAGAGACTTCGTATGGATGCTTTGTGGAGTTGCTCTGTCTGGTTTATACCCATCCAGAGTGTAATCAGCAGAACATCCATACTTTTCTTTCCCACTTTTTTTCCTGATATTATACCTAATAAAAACCAGGGGTGGGTTTCTATCGGTTCTGTCCACCTCTGTAGAACTGGTAGCTCTGAACCGGTTCTATGTCTGCTGATGTTTTTGCTCACCCGCCCACCCAGGCTCTTACCTGATCTTTATTTCCTGATTTTTCAACTTCAGCTGTCGAATGAGGCACAGCTGCAGTTAAAAAAGCAGGAAAAGAGGGCTGTTTCAAAGGCTGCTTCTCTGCACGCAGTGTGCTGATGACGATACAGCCACCCGCTCGCAGCGTGCAGGGAAGCACATCATAAATCACTGAACCTCGTAAATCCCAAACCGGTAGTTAACACTGTCCTATCCCACTCCTGATAAAAACAATTCATGTTTGAAATCTACATGTTTCCCTATCAACTTTTCCAGCCACCCTATCAACTTTGCTAGCCACAATGGCTTCATTATTATTGATTAACCACTCAGCGGCTCTTGTTTATCATTCTTTATTCCCAGTTTCTTGATTCCAAGGTTTACCAAAGATTTTGTTTTTAACTGTCTCGCCTTCTTCTCTGGCATTTCGGAACCTTGTGGGAAGAGGGACAAGATTAATCCTCTTGCTGGAGAAAGAATGGATTTATGAGCCTGTTTCCCCCCCCCTTTTTTTTTTCCCCTCCTTTTTTAATTGTTACTGGGGGATTTTTTTCTCTCTTCCCCTCCCTTTTTTTAATCTTCTGCTGATCTGCTGCCTTCCCCTTTCACCTCTGTAGTGATGAATCATTTTGGAGTCCCGGCATTTGGCATGTTGTGATTCATAACCATGCTACCAGGACATTAAAAAATGCAGCGGATGTGTGTGTGTGTGTGTGTGTGTGAAAGAGAGAGAGAGAAACCTTCAGATGAAATTAAAATGCATCAGGCTATTTTGGGGAGAAAAAAAAAGAATGAGAAGACGACCCTTGCTGAAATAAAGATTTTGTGCTTTTCTCGCCTACTCGGACAACACAACATCTTTGCACAATATTTGACCTGCTTGTGAAGAACGAGAGTGACGCCTTCTTCAATGATGGCTAAAAACCACATCAGAAACTGGAGAGGCTGTTCTTTCCATCAGTCACAGTCGAACGACATTTTGGTCAGCGCATTTAAATGTGTTTCACCCGCACAGGTCATCCTCAGCTTTAAAAAAAAACCCACTCGTTTGAAGCTGGAAAAAAGTGACTAAACAGCTGCTCCTCGCATTTACGACCATCGTAGCATTTCCCCCATCATCAAACTTCGGGTGCATAGCAACTGGCATGCATTTATCACAGTTGCAGCATGCAAGGATCACATGGTCGCCATTTGCAACTCGTTTCTGATAAGCAATGATAAGCTGGGTTCACTTAACAGCCTTGTGATTCACTTAACAACAGTGGCCAAAAAAAAAGTCATAAAATCAGGCCTGATTGACTCAACAAATGCATAACAGAAATAATAATAGAAATTCTGGTCGCTGAGAATTCTGGTATTGAAGTCCGCATCCAATAAGAGGTTGGGAAGCAGTGGTTTTATCAGAACCTAGGAGTCGAAATAGAGCTGGAAGGGACCTTGGAGGTCTTCTAGTCCAACCCCCTGCTCAAGCAGGAGAACGGTTGCAGGAACTGGGCCTGGCTTGTCTAGGGAAGAGAAGGACCAGGGGAGACAGGATAGCAGGTTTCCAGTATTTGAGGGGCTGCCCCAGAGAGGAGGAGGGGGTCAAGCTATTTTCCAAAGCACTTGAAGGCCAGACAAGGAACAATGGATGGAAACTGAACTAGGAGAGATTCAATCCGGAAATAAGGAGGAATTTTTCTGACCGTGAGACCAATCAGCCCATGGAACAGAAGTCATCTTCAGAAGTTGTGGGAGCTTCATCACTGAAGGCTTTCAAGAAAAGACTCGACCACCATCTTTCAGGAATGGTGTAGGGTTTCCTGCTTGGGTGGAGGGTTGGACTAGATGACCTACAAGGTTCCGTCCAACTCTGTTAATCTGTAATCTAATGTCAACTAAGATCTAGCCTTCCTCCTTGTTCTTTTTGCAGCCTGTGAGAAAACCATGATTTCTTACTGATGATTGAAGGAGACAATTCATGAACACCACAGAAACCTGAGAAGGGGCTGTGACTCACCAAATGTTACATTCACAGAAAGGAAGCTCACCAGTGATGTGCAGTGTGTGTTGTGTAGCACTGTGTGGGGTGTGCAGCAGTTTTTAAGTTTTTTTTTTTTTAAAAAAACCAGACTGTCTTCCTCCTCTCCCCCAAGTTGAATTGCATTGGCAGGTTATAAGGAAGAGTCTCACTCAGCAACAGAAATTAGGGGCTCCATGATGGCTGTATATCGAGGACTGCCTGTAGTTCAGGTGAGTCTTCAGTGGATTAACCAGGTGCAGTTCTCACATCACCACCAACAGATTAAACCTGCCATGCTCCTGTCGGAGTCTGAATCCAAGGAAGAAGAGGAACAGCTGGCAGGGAGTAGAAGTGTGGCTCAGTTGGCTGTGGAGGAAACTGGGGAAGGGCAAAGTCTGGCTGGGCAGAGCAGGGAAGAGATGGAATAAGGGAGAGGGAGTTTAGAGGAAGACCCAGGCTCACCCTCTCTTTGTCCTAGGGCATGCAGGAAGGAACGGAGAAGGGCGCAATGTGGGTTGCATGGTTTATGGGGGAGGAAAGGGCCCTGATTCCCTTCATTAGGCACACCTGGGAATGAGAGTTTAAAAGAGATGCAAGCTGTGTGTGGCAGCTGCTGGGAACAAACGTGAATTTATCTTGTATTGACTTTACTGATCTGTGTTCCTGGCATCTTCCCAACCATACTGAGTTATTGCCATGTCTGCCTGTCTGGAATTCTTGCTCTTGCCCTGCCAGACTGATTACCTCATTTTGCCTTGATTGGACTTATAGTTACAGTTTATGTTGACCAAGTTTTGGACTTGATTCTCTGCAGCTAAGGGCTGTTCCCGGTTTTTCTCTAGCCCAAAAGGTAATCAGGACATTGGGGGCAAAGTTGGAGCTAATAAAGGGACTCCTACTGATTATCTGACTGTTGCTTTTGCGCCACACCCCTTTGGGTCATCACAAAACCACCAAACAGATTAACCATGATGGAAATGAACCAGATTTAGCCTGGCCTATTGGAGGAGACAGATTGCCAAGCTTTTGTACTGTGGTCGATTCAGGGGTTGATCCATTGCTTTCCTCTCTCACTCCTTCCATGAGACGGGACCTGATCCTCTCATTCTTCATCCCTGGCCCCTTTTTCCAAAGAGGAATCCATTTCAAAAGATTGCATTTTGTGCAATGACTAGGATGGGGCGGGGGAACCAAGAAAGGCTATGCCAAAAATATTCCCCTAGCAACAGCTGCCTTATATTTCCCCCTTTTTTTTTAAAAAAAAAATGTTTTTTGTCTCTGCTGAGTCAAACATTTTGGGTGCCAGCCAAGGCTCATAAAAACATCAAGTGTGAAGGAGACGATGGGTTGCAGAAAAGAGGTTTGGATTCCTGATCTGGTCAGGAAACATGAGCCATAAATGGGTCTATCCTGGAGTCCCAGATGCCTTCAGGAGATAAAGAGGCAAATCTTCCTTGCAGAAAAGTCAAGTTGTACACTTAGGCAAGAAAAGCCAAAAGGACACATATAGACTGGGTGAAACCAGGCTTAATAGCACGAATTGTGAGAAGGATTGTATCGTCTTAGTGGATAACAAATACGAGCCAGCAGTGTATGGCGGCAGCTAAAGAAGTCAATGCAATCCTAAATTGCATTAACAGAGGGATACAATCGAGATCAAGGAAGGTATACTAATTCCATTCTAAAAAGCTTCAGGAAGACCACAGCTAGAGTACTGCATCCAGTTTGGTCACCATGCTATAAAAAGATGTTGAAACTCTAGAAAAAGTACAGAGAAGAGCAACCAGGATGATTAGGGGACTGGAACTGTTCCTGGCTACTGCAGGAACTGGACCTGGCTAGTTTAGGGAAGAGAAGAACCAGGGGAGACAAGAGGGCATCTTCCAGTATATGAGGGGCTGCCACAGAGAGGAGGAAGGGGGTCAAACCTTTTTCCATGGCACCTGAACGCCAGACAAGGAACAATGGATGGAAACTGAACAAGGAGAGATTCAGCCTGGAAATAAGGAGGAATTTTCTGACAGTGAGAACAGTCAACCCATGGAAGAGAAGTTGCCTTCAGAAGTTGTGGGAGTGTCATCCCTGGAAGCTTTAATGAAGAGACTGGATGGACATCTGTCAGAAATGGTGTAGGGTCTCCTGCTTGAGCGGGGGGGGGGGTTGGGGGTTGGCCTACATGACCTACAAGGTCCCTTCCAACTCTGTTAATCTGAATCTATCTAAGATGATCAAAGGTCTGGAGGGTAAAACATATGATGAAAACATATGATGAATGGTTGCAGGAACTGGGCCTGGCTAGTCTAGTGAAGAGAAGGACCAGGGGAGGCATGAGAGCATCTTCCAATATTTGAAGGGCTACCACAGAGATGAGAGGGTCAGACTATTTTTCAAAGCACCCGAAGGCCAGACAAGGAACAATGGATGGAAACTGAACTAGGAGAGATTCAACTGGGAAATAAGAAATTTCCTGATAGTGAGAACAATCAACCCATGGGACAGAAGTTGCCTTTTGGAAGTTGTGGGAGCTTCATCCCTGGAAACTTTCAAGAAGAGGCTGGACTGGCACCTATCAAAATATTGTATCCTGGTTGGGTGGGGTGGGATGGTTTGGACTAGTTGAGAACTTGCCAATCCCTTTCTTCACTGTCCTCAGTGTTTAGTCCAGAAGGGAAAATGCACTTGTGCGTCATCTCTAAGATAACAGTCCCTTGAAGCGTTCTCCTTTTCACAGTCTATTTCACAACTAATATTAATTTTATGGGTGCAATGTGTGATCATCAAGAGTCCATTGGCTGTGATAAAGGACCACCCATCAATCAGCCTTGGTCCTCCTAAGAATCAGCTCTGGCTGATCACCAAGCTGGAAATAAACTGGGAGGCAGAGGGGATGATCTCATGACTCCAGAAATTGGAGACAATTTCCAGAATCTCCAGAAATTGGAAACAATTTAATGGATTGTCTTCGGGTTTTTTTTTTTTAAAGGCTGCTTTAATTGGGAGGCCAAGGCTGGCTAGATAATCTTTCATGAGATAATTTCTGTCTCCAAGAGCTTCCAGTCAACCAACCCCATCAAATTTCTTTTTCACTTTGAATGTCCTTTTTAAAAATATTCCAAAAGAGAAAAGGAGCCAGCATGTGGAATGGGTGGATTCCTTGTGCTTTGCTCCAAATTGTCTCCTTCTAATGGTTTTGGATTGGAAGATAGGAGTCCTCTTTTGACCAGAAGAGCCGCATTGATGAAGTTATCTAGCTTGGCAATGAAATGTCTGCAAAAAACAAAAAAAATAACCAAGCTCAGAGAGCACCAAGGACCCCACAGTCCTCCTTCTCTTCCTCCTCTCCACAAACCTCACCTCCTTCTAGCACTGATGATATTACTTAGCTCGGTAATGAAATGTCTGCAGGAAAACAACCAGATTTCACAATCATCTTCTTCTTCTTCTTCTTCTTCTTCTTCTTCTTCTTCTTCTTCTTCTTCTTCTTCTTCTTCTTCTTCTTCTTCTTTCTTTCTTCTTGTCTTCTTCTTCTTCTTCTCCTTCTCCTCCTCCTCGGCTCCTTCCTGCCTCCTCCTCTCCTCGCTCCTTCCTCCTCGATCTGCCTCCTCCTGCCCTCCTCCTCGCTGCCTCCTCCTCCTCCTCGCCTCCTCCTCCTCCCCTTCCTTGTTCCCTTTCTATATTTTATTTCTTGATGGTTTTGGAAAACCAAGGATTTGGGTGAAGTATTCCCTCCACCCCATGCCTTTCCTCCATCTTTCTTCCCATCTGCTTTGGACTCTTCTGTGTCGTGGAAAAAGTTCATTCATCCCAGCAAGGATTCTGTGTGTAATTCCTTCCCTGTTCTAATTACAATGCGCCTTAGATACAGTAGGGCCTAGTCAATCACCTTTTCTGATAATATACACTGTCTATTGTGTTGCTTTAATGAGGAAGGGTGGGGAGGGATGTACTTTGATTCATTTCACACACACACACACACCTTCTAATTTCCATCTCTCTTTCTCCTGAAAATCCATTCATATTAGCAATGCAGCCTGAGACATAGATGGGTCTTCCTAGAGATCTGAGAAAAATCAGATTTCTTTGAAATTCTGAAGTGGGCAGAGCGACTCAGTGCTGGGCTTAAAAGGAAGTGCTAACTTTCCTTTCTTGAATGCTTGTTATTATCCTATTTCTCCCCCACTCCAGCTGCATTTTAGCACTCACTTCCTTCCCATTCTTCACTTCCCCCCCAGACTGGAGCACCAGAATGCCAAAAGGGATGGCCTGCTGGAAAGGGAAGTTTATTCAAAAGTGTACAGGTTCAGCAGCAGCTGTGTGAGAGCAGCAAGAGGGCATGAACGCTTAGGGTTATCATCCCTCCTTGCTTTTCTACCTATCTAACACCTTCTTTCCTCCTTCCGTCTCCCCTTCCTTCCTTTATCTCCCTCTCCTCTTTCTTTCCTTTCTTCCTTTCTTCCTCCCTCCCTCCTTCCCTCCCTCCCACCTTCCTTCCTTGCTCCCTTCCTCCTCCCCTCTCTCTCCCACCCTTCCTCTCCCCTTCCTTCCTTCCTTCCTCCCTCCCTCCCTCTTTCTTCCCTCCCTCCCTCTCTCCTTCCTTCTCCCTCCTTCCTTCCCTCCCTCCTTCTCCTTTTCTTTCCTTTCTTCCTCCCTTCCTCCTTCCTCTTGCCCATCCTCCCTCTCCCCTTCCTTCCTTCTCCCTCCCTCCCATCTCACTTCATGACTTTGTAAGTAACTCAAGGCAGCAAAACATACCGAATGCTGCTCTCTCTTCCTATTTCCACCACCACCACCTGGCGAGGTGGATTGGGCTGAGAGAGCGAAAGGGACTACTGGACCAAAATCTCCCAACCATTTTCTATGCCGGAGGCCGGACTAGAACTCACTGTCTCCTGGTTTCTAGCCTGCTGCCTTCATCACTACACCAAATCACTCACACACACACCTGGCTTCTCAGAAAGGAACAGCCACTGTGTTTTCAGTTCCTCTAAATCAGGGGTTGCCAAGCTTTTGGACCTCAGGGACCATCAAACTCATAATTTTAAATCCCGGAGACCACTAACTGGTTCTGTGGGTGTGGCCTAATTTGTGGGTGTGGCTTGGTGGTCATGTGACTGGCTGGGCATGGCTTGTATGTAAATATACATATATATATATACAAATATGGATTTTTTTATTTAAAAAAGAGCAACTTTTACCCAAAATCAGGCAAAGCAGGCAGGCAGATTGAGTTGCTCACAGAATCACAGATTCATTCAGAGATCTGTGTTTCTGCCATCGGCTAGCTGAGTCTGCACTGCTTTTGTCCTAAGGAAGGTTTGACTTTAAAGCAGAGCTGAAGATCTAAAGACTAGCTAGAAAGCAAGAAATGCAACCATTTCTGCTTTCTAGCTAATCTAAATCTCCTGGCACAGCAGAACAGCTTATGGTTGGAAAAAGGGAAAATAGCAATTTAGCAGGCAAGTTTGCCAGGTAAGGAGCGAATGGGCGGGGAGGGTTCCCATGGGCCATGTGGGCAGCACAGCCTTGTGGTTCTGTGCAGCCTGGATTAATTGAAATTTCTCTGTGGACCACCAAAATTTTCTCGTGGACCACCAGTGGTTCCTGGCCCACCGATTGGCAACCACTGCTCTAAATTCACGGAGGCCTCTCTCCAAACTCCACCCTTATGAATTGACCTGAGAAGCAGGCAACTGGGTGGGGGGGGGCACAGGAGGCCCGTGGCAGCAGCCCCCCTCTCCACACCCAGCTCACAAATTTAAAACGCTGCGTGCACCGCTTCTGCCTGTGCCTGAGATGTTTCTGCTGGGCTTGGAATGACAGCATCGTTGTCGTGTTTTCATTGTGGTAAAGGACAACGGCGCCTTCGGTTCACAAGCCTGACCCCAGACACAGAGGCAGCCTTCTCTTGTGCAGCCAGAGCAAAAAATAGGAGACCTTTTGAAGCCTGTTCTCGTTTCTAGGAACCACGTCCCAAAACATAAAGTGACTTTTATCACACAAGTTGTCCTGGGTCAGGAGCTTACCGTACAAAAAAAAATCCAACAATAGACAAAATCCAGAGTGGAAAAATTTGTTTGCAGCCCATGTTGCTCAGAAAGACCAGGGTATAAGAGCATGTGGGGAGACGTGGGGAGAGGGTAGACAGATGCTGCCTAGAGAATAGTCACAGATAAGAGGCNTGGGTCAGGAGCTTACCGTACAAAAAAAAAATCCAACAATAGACAAAATCCAGAGTGGAAAAATTTGTTTGCAGCCCATGTTGCTCAGAAAGAACAGGGTATAAGAGCATGTGGGGAGACGTGGGGAGAGGGTAGACAGATGCTGCCCAGAGAATAGTCACAGATAAGAGGCTGCATAGCCCACAGCTGTATAACGGGTGGAGGAAAAGCTCAGGAAATATCCCTCCTACTTTCTCAGGATATAAAGGAGACGGTGGGAGAACTGCACCTTCAGACTTGCAAGATTCTGTTAATTGTAGCTTCACAACAACAGAATAACAGAGTTGGAAGGGACCTTGGAGGTCTTCTAGTCCAACCCTTTGCTCAAGCAGGAGACCCTACACCATTCCAAATAAATGGTTGTCCAATCTCTTTTTGAACACATCCGGTGATGAAACAACCACAACCTCTGAAGGAAAGCCATTCCCATTTCAGAGCAATGATTGTCCAACGTCTTCTTAAAGACCTCCAGTGATGAAGCACCCACAACTTCTGGAGGCAACTCCTGTTCCACTGGCTAATTGTCCTCACATTTAGGAAATTTCTCCTTAATTCCAGGTTGCTTTTTTCCCTTGATGAGTTTCCATCCATTGTTTCTTGTCTTGCTTTCTGGTGCTTTGGAGAATGGGTTGAGCTCTTTCTTTCTTTCTTTCTTTCTTTCTTTCTTTCTTTCTTTCTTTCTTTCTTTCTTTCTTTCTTTGTTTCCATTTTTCTTTCTCTTTGTCTCTTTCCTTTCTCCCTCCCTGCCTCGTGTTTCCTGAGGTGGCTGTGAGGGGCTTCCTTCCTCTGACAAGGAAAAACAAGGAGGTAATATCGTAAGAGCTGGGCATCTCCTAAGGGGAACCTCTTTGTAGCCCACCTGCCTTGCCAGTGTAGCTCAGGTTGCAATTCTGGCCTCATCTTTCCAGCTCTCCCAATTTCCACTCCCGCAGAGGAGAAAGCTTTTGACAGCTTTAATATTACCTTGCATTCCATCAAACAAATAAAACATCCCTTTCATCCTCAGTTTCCCCCTGGCTGCTCTTCAATTCCTGCTCTCTCTCCCTCTCTCCTTGCCTCTCTCTCTCTCCTTCTCCCTCTTTGTCTCTCTCTCTCTCTCCCTTTCCATCTCTCTCTGCCCCTCTGCTTCTCTCTCCTTCTCTCCACGTCTCTCTGTCCCTCTCCCTCTCTGCCTCTCTCCTTTCCCCCCTCTCCCTTCTTCTTCCTCTCCATCTCTCTCTCTCCCCCCACCGCTCTCATTCTCCATCTCTCTTGGCCTCTCTGTCTCTCTCTTCCTCTCTGTCTCTCCCTCACTCCTTCTCCATCTCTCTGTGCCTCTCTCTCTTCTTCTTTTCCCTCTCTGTCTCTCTCTTTTTCTCTCTCTCTCACTGTCTGTCTGTCTCTCTCTCTCCCCCACCACCTGCTTTGCGTATATATAAAAAGCCCTACGTGTCTCCGCAGCTGCCTTTTCTCAAGAAATCCCCCGCAGTCCTTCAGGTCTATTTGTAGCTCAGCTGTTGACTCAGAACAAGAAGAAATCTCTCTCTCCCACCTCGGTCTGGGATGAAGGACGGGGACAATCGAAGCTCAAGGCCTTCCACCCCAGAGGGCCTTCTTGGCACAATCGGGTGGAAATTATTTTCAATTTAAGGGGTGAGGAAAATCAGGTCAGCACTGGGCTTGTTCCGGAGTCTGGAAATGTGTGTTATACCCCAAGGGGAACAGGAGGTTGGCTTGTCTGAGCATGGCTCCAGGCTCAAGGACCGGGTTGGCTTCTGTGCAATGCAGGGAGACCCCGGGGTAGGACCGCCACGGAGCCCAAAATTTCTGTGGTTAAGGGAGACATTTGTGAGATGAGTTTCGCTGCCATTTTACGGCCTTTCTGGGTGCGGTTGCTAAGTGAAACCCTGCCATTGATCACTCAGTTGTAAAGCGAACCTTGTTTCTCCGCTTCCCAAGGTCACAAAAGGGGATCACATGGCCTTGGGACACCGCAACCGTCATAAGTATGAGCCAGTTGCCAAGCCTCTGAATTTTGATCATGTAATCATGGGGATGCGGCAAAAGCTCTAACAGCGCAAAACGTTCACAAGTCACTTTTTTTTTCATGTGCCATCGTAACTTTGGGCAGTCATTAAATGAACTGTTGTATGTTGAAGACTATCTTGACTCGCGTTCTGAAGAGGGGTGAGGAGGCCAACGGTCATTGGGTTTTCTTCTGGAGTCTGGAAATGTATGTTATGGGATCCAGTCTGGGTCCAGAGATTTACTCTTCCGAGCTTTCAGACTTCTGCTGGATCCCATCCTCTGTTGTGGTTCGCCAGTGCAGACAGCAGTGGAATCGGACAGCGGGGAGGAACATGGGCCAGTCCGGGATCCGGACGAGGGTCCTGCATCCAATACAGAGATGGGGCCAGGGCCATCTGGGAGTGATGTGCTGATTCTGGAGCCTGCAGAATCTTGGGATGTCTCTTATCTTACCCTAAGTCTGGCTCTAACTTCTACCTCCTGGGCTCCCAAGGTTATTCTCACAGCCCATTACTGTGCCTGTGATTGTTCCACACCGACAGATCTTCAAAAGGCCCAGACAGAAAGACAAGTGAAAAAAATAGGAGGAAAGATGCAAAAAGAAAAAAAGGAAAAATTGAAAATCCAGAGGTAATAGTCCACCCAGCTTTGAGGCATTTCTGTTCAGATTCCTTCTCCGACAAATGGAGGCAGAGAGAGAAACCAAGACATTATCAGAAATGTAGTGAGCTTGGCTGAACTGGTGGGACTTCACTGGAGCGGAACAGAAGAACAGAGTTGGAAGGGAGCTTGGAAGTTTTCTAGTCCAACCCTCTTTTCAAGTAGGAGACCAATTGTATACCATTGCAGACAAATGGCTGTCCAATATCTTCTTAAAAACCTCCAGTGCTGAAGCACCCACAAATTCTGAAGGCAAGTTGTTCCACTGATTAATTGTCCTCACTGTTAGAAAGTTACTCCTTAGTTTATGGTTGAACCTTTCCTTGACTGCTTTCCATCTGTTGCTTCTTCTCCTGCCTACAGGAGAATAGCTCGACCCCCTCCTCTCTGTGGCAGCCCCTCAAATACTGGAAGATGCTCTCCTGTCTCTCCTGATCCTTCTTTTCTCTAGACTAGCCAAGCCCAGTTCCTGCAACCGTTCATCGTATGTTTTAGCCTCCTGTCCCCTCATCCTCTTTGTTGCTGTTCTCTGCACTCTTTCCAGAATCTCAACTTCTTTTTTACATCATGGTGACCAAAACTGGATGCAGTGTTTCTGGTGTGGTCTCACTAAGCATCAAAGGTGGGCTGAGCTTCTCTTTAAATTTATCTGACAAGAGACGGCAAGGTTTTTCCTGGTGGGCTCATAGAGCAGGCCTTTCGGATGGAGAAGCTGGAACGATGGTGTCCATGTTTTGTTTTGTTTTATTTATATTTTATTTTATTTATTTTATATTTATTTCATTTCATTTTGTTTATTTTAAAGGACATTTAATGGGCACCAAGTTTACGGTCCAGGCTGCGAAAGGAAAGAACCCCAAGTGTTCCTGAAGTTTGTTTGCTTGTTCTTAAGAGTTTTGACTTAGCAAAAGCAAGGCTAAAGGAGAAGCACATTTTCTCTCTCTCTCTCTCTCTCTCTAATGGGGCAGGTTCAGAATGACAAATAAGCCATATATAGCTGTGAAATGCTGTTTCGGTTTCGGTTCCTTCTTTGGTGGGGAGAAAAATTGGAAGAATTCTCAATGCGTCCACTGGCAAGGGAGGCTTCCGAGCGGAGTAACAGTCCAGGGAGGGGAAGCGGTGCTTAATGGGTGCTCCAAAGAAGGATGCCCTCCGCCAAGGTGTCATTTAATTTGATAGGGCTAGATGACAACCTGCTGGTTTCCATCCATCACCCAGTGATCAATGGGAAGGCAAAGCCGGCAGCAGCAGGAGACAAAAGGAAAGCTCGACCCTTGGCTGCAGGATTTGACCTTGCAATTGGTTAATTGCATTGCCGGGAAGGGTAAAAAGAAGCTCGTTGTTTAGGATGTTGTTGTTGGTTATGTGCAGCCCGATTCTCGATTCACACGGGGCCTCCGTGTCGGTCCCCCATTTGCTTTGCAGGAAGGCAGGCAAAAGTTGGGCAGCTGAACATGTGGGAGGAAGTGCAGGTTCAGTGCTTTCCTCTGCCCTCCCCAGCCATTCTTCCCCTAATGCTGTGTCTTTGAGTCAGGCCTAATGTTGCGTCGATGACCAACAGCCAGGTTTCTAGTCCTCATGGTGGTCAGGAATTGCAAAGTCTAACTGTCAAGTATCTAGTCCTGATGGTGGTCAGGAATTGCAAAGTCCGACTGTCAAGTTTCTAGTTCTCATGGTGGTCAGGAATTGCAAAGTCCGACTGTCAAGTTTCTAGTCCTCATGGTGGTCAGGAATTGCAAACTCCAACCATCAGGTTTCTAGTCCTTCTGGTGGTCAGGAACCGCTTGGACAAGGGAGCTGTTCGAAGGAGCGGAGGTAAGATTTTGGCAGTCAAAAAGACGGAGGAAGTTCCTTCTTCCCTAATAGAGGAGTGAGGGAAAACGGGTCAAATTTCCTTCCGGATGCCAACCCACCGAAGTTTCTTTGGAAAAGAATTGCTCCGAAGAGGGGAAGGGTTTTCCTTTTGTTACACTGACTTCTTCCTTCCAGCAAGTGCCGGTTTCTCCCTCAACAAATCCCACCCCGAAGCCTCCTTGAAAGGGGTCCCTGGATCTATGGAATACAATCGGCATTTTCATTGCAAAAGAGGGGGTCTTCCTGCCCAAGGGCTCCATATCCGGAGGGGAAACATTTTCCCCGACTTTTTAACTTTTTACAGGCCGGGAAGGCGCTTGGAACAAAGTTTGGGAAACTCTCCTCACATTCCATTCCCCTCCATCAACTTTTCCCCATTCTGGAAAATTAATTTAGCACGGAATCTGGGGAGGCTGGTTGGCAGAGCCTGCAGGAAGGGAGCTGCAACTGTTTTGTTTGGGGCTTTGGAGGTCGGCCTAACCCACAGCTGGGGTGGGGGCTCTGGCAGAGACTCATTCACCTCCTCAGCCTGCCTGGCAAAACCTCCCTAAAGCCCCCCCCCTTTTGTTTTGGCTCACTTCCATGGAATGTTGAGTAATGCATTTACTACGGAGAGAGAGTTTACGTGTCCCTCTGCTTGCAAAATTCCTTGGCTTGGAAGGAGCCAATTCTTGGCATTCATATCTATCTATATCTATCTATCCATCCATCCATTTATCCTCTTCTTTCTTTCTATCTATCTATCTATCTATCTATCTATCTATCTATCTATCTATCTATCTATTTATCTATCATCAATCATCGATATCTATCAACCATCATCTCTCCCTCTCTCTCTCTCTCTCTCTCTCGATATATATATCAACACACACACACACACACACATATATATAGGTCTAGGTGTGTTCGGGTCTTTTCCCGTGTAAGATTAAGAGTGTCTTGGTGACATTTTGGTGAGGTCTCACTCACCATCCTCAGGCTGGTGCATATCTTCTTTCACTCTATCTCTATCTTGTATGTATGTATGTATGTATGTATGTATGTATGTATGTATGTGTGTAAGTATGTATGTATCTGTCTGTCTGTCTGTCTGTCTATCTATCTATCTATCTATCTATCTATCTATCTATCTATCTATCTATCATCTATCATCTATGTATATCTATTTATCATCTACCTACCTACCTATCTTTCTATCCATCCATCCTCTGTCTGTCTGTCTGTCTGTCTGTCCGTCCCTCCCTCCCTCCGTCCATCCATCCAACCAACCATCCATCCATCCATCCATCCATCCATCCATCCATCCATCCATCCATCCATCTATCTATCTATCTATCTATCTATCTATCTATCTATCTATTTATCTATCTGATTTTTATAACTGGCCATCTCAGCAAACAACTCTGGGTTGCTCACAATTCAGAACCACATACAATTAAAAAAACATTTTAAAACGGTAAAAATAGTGGAAAAAAACATAAAGCAATTACCATTAAGACATCTAATCTGGATACACACAAGGCAAATATTCCATTCCACCAGGCAGGCCTTCCCAGGTGTGCAGGTCAAATTTTAAAAATAATTTTAAGGGGAAAAAAAGCCAGGCGCAAATGCAGTATGCCTTTGCAGACAGGTAGATGGCAAATTGGTGGACAGGATCACCCTCCTTTCTGCTGCATGGATCCGATTGGGCCCAGCACATGTCAATTACAACTTCTGAGTGAGTCAATTGCACAGTGTGTCAAGGCTGGAATTGACAAGCCTGAGGTTGGAAGCCAATTGCTGTGGCCTTTTGTTCTTTTCCTTTTCCCCTTCTCCAAAGTGTGCTCGCATGTGGAGGTTGGTGGTCCTTTTTGTCCTTTGGGATTGCCGAATGAAAGTTTGTAGGATGCTGAGAGAAAATGGGGGCTTGGTTTGGGACAATTGGAGCTTGTGCAGCATATACAAAATGCTTGAAATGCTGAGAACAGGCCACGTTTGAAGGAGGCAAGGGAAGCCACACAAAAGGCCAAATCTGACAGTGGAAGGGAGGCGGAAGTGGAAAATGCTGGTTGGAGATGGGTGCACAGAAGGAAAGTTGCAGAGTCCTTGAGGGGCTTGAGATAGATAGATAGATAGGTAGGTAGGTAGGTAGGTAGGTAGGTAGACAGACAGACAGACAGACAGACAGACAGACAGACAGATAGATAGATAGATAGATAGATAGATAGATAGATAGATAGATAGAGTTACATGATGGATACATGAATGGAGGGATGGATGGATGGAGGTATGGATCCTGAATACGTGTCCTGATCTCTAGACATTTCTGCTTCCCTTAAATATTGTAGGCTGTTTAATTGCAGCTTATTGAAAACTCCCGAGATTGGTCTTTTTCAGTTAGATAATCTGAAGATGTATGGACTTCAATGCCCAGAATTCCCCTGCCAGGATGCGTCGAGTTTAACTCCCAGAATTCTTCTACAGGATGCATGGGCTTCAAGTCCCAGAATTCCTTTGCCAGCAGTCGCAGACTTCAACTTCAGAATTCACCCAACAGGATTCATGGACTTAAATTCTCAGAATTTACCCACTAGGATTCGTGGACTTCAACTCCCAGAATTCCTTTGCCAGCAATTGTGGGGTTTACTTTCAGAATTTCCCTGCAGGATTCATGGACTTCAACTCCCAGAATTCCCTAGCCATTCCTTGCTGCCTGGGGAATTCTGGGAGTAGAATCTACACATGTTGAAGCTGTCAAGGTTGAGAAACACTGCCTTAGATGGCTGAGTTTAGCCAACCAACCAAGCCATAAGCTAGAATGAAAAACAATGATAACTGGCTTCATGTGACCCAAGATATCAAAAACAAAGAACCTGTATATTGGCTTGGTAAACTCAACCATTATTTGAAATTCATCATCCAACCAAACCAACATTAGTTCTCCATGACTGTCAGATGCTCTTGGTGAAAAGAGATCTCTTGGCTTCTGGTGATTAAAAGATCTCAAACCTCTTAACCACAGAGCATCATATATATATTTGTTTTCTGAGGTTTTCGAGCATCATATAT
>BHFT01025877.1:0-40408 GCA_004320025.1 Laticauda laticaudata
TAATTATTCTTTGACCATCTAATTCATATGCTTATGGAATCACTTTCCAACAATTATTCAATTAATCCAAAGAATTCTATCAGTATTAAGCATTATTCTGAATACAAATTTCTAATATATTTACCTCTATCAAATTAGTTTTCTACCAGCGTCACTTAAATAGGTTTGTATCTTACCAATATCTATTAAATCAGATCCAAAGTCTTTTTTGTTAACTGTCTTACAAGTCTTAATTCAAAATGTCCTCATTCCAAATTGCAGTCACTTTCTCCATTTTGTTTCTTCTTTCTATTTGTGTATTTTCTTCTCACTCTTTTGTTCTTTTACTCCCATAGAGTCACATTCCACTTATAAACCTTAAATAGATCTTCCTTGTTTTGTTGTCAGAGTTGTCTATTAACATTTATCAAATGAAGGTTTCTTTTCCCCAGTCCTTTCTTCCGATCTTTCAATGCGTCAAAAATTCTTTTCCAAGTTTTACACTCTTAACTGTCCTTTCGTTTTCCTATACCACTTAACTGCTTTCACTTCTTTTTCTTTCTTTCCCCACTTCTCAAATAAATGGACAATAAGATTCTATAGTTCACTCCTCCGCTTGCAAAACAAATGTTATTATCTCACCCTTCATCTCCTCAGATTTCACGATTCAATTAGTCAGCATCTTTGCCGCTGTTTCAGTCAGCGATCCTGTCAATAGTTCTGCTGCTTCACCACACCACTCAGTTCAGAGCTTCCTTTACAATATACACCAATATTCTGAAAATCTTCTTTAAATAGATCTTTCCAGTGCTCAGCCTGCTGTTTCCTTCTTTTCGTTTCTTTTAATCGGCTGGGCTGCTGCGTCTCTGGTTCCGATTGTAATGATTGTCACAATCTCCCTCTTCTGCCATTGGTTTTCAGGGGGTTCTTCTTCCAGTCTCCGGTATCGTGGCACCTCCCCGAGACCTCCCTGTCTTCCCCTTTCTTTTATCTATCCCTCTGGGGTCCGACACGCTCTAAAAAGCCACCAACTAGTGAAAATCGGAATCTTTCAGAGCGGCAATCTGCTCTTCACCTCCGCACCGACACAGCGCCCAACCAGAGGTCCCCCCCATCCTCACATTGTTTCTATTAACACTTTTAATTTCAATAATAGCAGCAAATCATCATTTCCTCTTACTACAAACTAGATGTGGCAAAATTTGGAGCTTAGATTTTCAATATCATCCTTTTCTTCTTCCGTCATATTTATCTTTTTCTTAAAAAAACCTCACTGCAGTCTGAAAAGATATGAGGGAAGGAATCAATTTCTATGTTTCATACCATGAAAATCTATTCCTTCCAAATATTTATTGCTTCATTGCAGATTTTCAGAACCAGCCACAGTTATGCAGACTGATGAACAAACTAAAAGCAAACAAATAAAAAAAAGAGTTTGTAAATAAGAATTTCTTTGAGAGATGTAAAAATAATTTCTGGGGCTTTTAAATTCTGGTTCTGAACACCTACTTTTATTTTATCAAAGAAAAGGACAAAATATTTAATTTTCAGAAAGATGTCTAGATGATCAGGTTTATGGGGATAAATACTACTTATGCCATCTGTTATTACACCTTGACTGAATTTGAAAAGCTAAGTAAGGTTTAAACTTGAATAAGTACTTGTATGGGACATAATCAGGAAATCCTATGGTTATATAATAAGACCAGAAAGTTGAAAAGATATCCTGGAAGAAAACAATGGCAAAACATTTCCATATTGTTGCCAAGAAAATTAAATAGATTTTTATGTGCTTAAAAGCTTACCATCTACAAAAAGATAAGACAAGCTCTGCTTTAAAGTTTACAGTTTAAATGAAAACCTATCAAACAAAGAAAGACAAATAAAAAAATAAAAATAGACATCTAGAGAAAAGATGTTAAAGTTGCCTCATTATATACTTTTAAGCAATTCAATATGACATTTATGTTAATATTGGCAATGGTTGCCAATTGTTTGCAAGGCACAGTTAAATATGTTTGAGTTATATCCTGTCTTTTATTTAAGAGCTCAAGATGGGATATACCCGTGGTGGCGAAACTATGGCATGCGTGCCACAGGTGGCACACAGAGCCATTTGTGCGGGCACGCAAGCACCAGACAAGCTTACCTGCACTGTGCATGCACACACCTCCCAGTTGATTTTCGGCCCGTTTGAAGCTGTTTTTGCCCTCCCAAGGCTTGAGAAAAGCCTTTGCAGCCTCGGGAGGCCAAAAATTGGGTCTTCCAAAATACTGGAAGTGCCTGTTTTCAGTCTCCAGAGGGTCTCTGGAGCTTGCAGAGGCTATTTTCACCCTTCTGGAGGCTTAAGGGAAGCCTTTGAAGCCTCAGGAGGCTGAAAAACGGGCCTTCTGGAAATACCGGAAGTGCCAAAAAGGGCCCATTTTTTGGCCTACTGAGACTGCAGAGGCTTCCTTTGAGCCTCTGGGAGGGCGACAATGGCCTCCCACGGCTCCAGAGGCTGAAAATAGCCATTTCCGCTATTTCTGGAAGGCCTGTTTTTCAGCCTCTTGAGGCTGCAGAGGCTTATCTCAAGCCTCGGGAGGGTGAAAACGGCCTCAAATGGGCCGAAAATCAGCTGACAGGCATGCGCATGTGCAGTGCAGGTAAAGGGGTGGGGTGTTGTGTCTGCATGCAGGGTGGGGCACATTGCATTGTGGGTGCCGGCATGCACATGCGCTATCCTATGTGCGCACACTTTTGGCATACAACAAAAAGGTTCACCATCATTGGCATATACAGTACAGCATTGATTCCTCCTATTTTTCCATTCCAACAACCATATATAGGCTGAGTTGAGAGAGATTGATTGGTCTACTGTCACCCAATGAGTTTTCATGGGGGGGGGGGGAATTGAGATGGGAATGGGACTTGAGCCTGGATCTTTCCAGTTTAACACAAATCACTACACTGTACTAGTTTGATCAAGGTTTTTGCCAATAAAGGAGGAATGGTAGCTCTTGCAGTTACTCTGTTTGTAGCAGATACTGAAACTCTGCTGGTCTTCTGTGAGGAAATAGAACCCATCATCTCACAAAAGAACCAAATACGCTTCAACCTGAAAGCCACACATATTAGCATTCAAACTATTCCTTAAGAATCAAATAAGTTCAGAATCTACAAGGTATCAGTTACACATAGCTGTTAATGAATATTTTTATACTAATAAAGGAAAAGCAGAGGAACTTATTTTCAGTGGACTTTTAGAAGAATGCAAAAATCCCCAACAGGTTACAAAGAATGCAAAGTTGCTAAAAAGTTTATAATACCATACACAGGAGTCAATACTAAAATGGCTGGTTTTAATGTAAATAACAACAAAAACAAAAAGTCATGGGGGGATTTAAGGAAGAATAGAGAAAACAAGCAAGTTTTTTGTAATAAGAAAAGGAAAGGAGAGCAAAGTCCTTGGCTCTTTGATCTCAGTCATGTTTCACTAAGCAGAAACAGATTATAGGACAGCTGTCCTTTCAAAGCAAATAAAGTGTCCAATCAGCTTGTAGTGTCTTCAAATCAGATTTGAAAAATTGGTTAACATTAATAGCAAGTTTTTAGTTAGAAAATCAAATCAGTCTCAAAGCAAAGCAAGATTCTGGAAAAGAGTACACTACAACTAGTAGATAGCTGCTCTGTCCACTTAAGTAGCACTCATACATCTCACAAATACAATTCAAATATTGGAGCAAATCCTGAAGTAAAAAAAAATATTTTGTAACCCTTTCCTCACTTTGCTGAAAAAATACAGCTTTTCATTCACAATTATAAAGCAGTTTTATAAATATTATGTTTCAGAAACCTAGAAATCAGGACTCAAACTACTGGGATTTCAGCCCTTCTGAAATATGTGCTCCAGTACAAATCCACAGTATTGTACTTTCCTCATTTTTTTTTTTTTGCAATGACCACAGAGGTAAATGGAAAGCAAAAGTGAGTCAGTTTGATCTAGTGGTTAAAGCATCAGACTAGAAAAGGGGAGACTCTAAGTTGAAGTCCCACTTTAGCCATGAAAGCCAGTAGGATGACTTTGGGCCAGTCATTCAATCTCAGCCCAACACACCTCACAGGGTTGCTGTTGTGGGGAAAATAGAAGGAAGAAGGTATATTGGATATGTTCATAGCTTTGATTATTTATAAAAATAATTAAGGTGGAATACAGATATACATAAAAATAAATATAAGACAGTTATTGTATTCTAAATAGAATCCTGCTTCTTCCTTAGGATTCTACTTTTATGATGTTCTGAAACAACTTAGAATTCTAAAAACATGATGTGATTGATTCTACAAACATGTCACATTTTTTTTATATCAGCACCTAAATACAATGTACAAAGTTCTCCAAGTTTGATGTTAATACCCATGAATATAAAACATTTTCCAGTACTGCTACACTTACAAATACAGGTATTAATACTAATAGAAATAAAATAAAATCATCTACAACTGGTATTCACAATCGTTTTTGAGGTAATAATGCAGCTAGATATACCCAACACAAAAACTTCCTAATACAAAAACTTCCAAATGAATGTGTTTTAGCAAAATAACAGACAGCCATCCTTTTATGGCAAAACTGAATATAGAGTAACAATATTTAAGAGCTTTTTTGATAAGTCTGTGCACAAAATTATAGTACTACACTGACATCTAGTGGTAAAACAGAACTATGCAGCCATAGACCAACCTCAGCTGGAGCTTGGACAGAAACAAAATGGATTGAGAAACATCAATTCTATTTAATTTATACATTAAAATGACTAAAATAATGAAACATGCATAAAATGGTTCTCTGAAGGAAGGCAAAAGGAGATTAACAGAAATTTTGGCAAAGTAATCCAAGAGAGTATATGCTAGACTCGACCAAAAATATATTCTAGCCATAATTCCACTCCAGAAAAATACTCTGCATAAAATATCTGTTGCCTGGAACTAGGGAAGTGGATCTACAAAAAGTACTTCTTATTGTCAATAAACAGTTTATATTATTTTCTGCTTTATATCTAAATATCAGGTGTATAAATGGTTAGTGAATGTAATCAAGAGTTTCTAGAGGATGAGAGAGGTTAGGTTTGTTGATGATGTTAAACAATTCAGAATAGTAAATACTATCACAAAAACATATTACTCATGTCAATGCAGAAAAATGCTTTAAATGAGGCTTTATTTTTCATTGTTATAATTTGACATTTACTATCTTTCATGTTGACCAGAACTTTGCACATCAGATAGAGATCTGTAATGTTGCAAAAACTAAAGAATTCTGCTGCAGTCTTTTGTTAGCAGATGTATCATAGCATTACCATTCCACTTCTTATAATTCCTATCAAAATGCTTAATGCATGAACCAATTTACTACATGCTGAGTGAATTACAATCCATAAAGCTTAATTGCTTTCTATTATGCTCCCACACATCAAACATTCCTTGGTTTTTTATTAAATTCATGAGCATTTCTGACTAGATGTCACTATATTCTACCCACATCACCTGCAACTTTAATACCAAATTGTTTTCCTGGAATGTTTTACTTACTTTGATAATTGTATTTCAGCATTCAAAAATAACAAAATAGATAAATGCTATAAAAATTCTTTCAGAAAGATATTACAAAAAGCATAGTAACATATTCAAATAAATCCTTTTTGGATTGATGAAAGCAGCTGCAACATTTTCCAGGCTTTTCGGAATGCTTCACTGTCTCTTCTATGTTTGCACAGACACATCATTTATTTGACACAGGTAGTCCTCGATTAACAATCCACAACTGAATCCAAATTTTCTGTTGTTAAGCAAAGCAGTTCAGTGAGTTTTGCTGCATTTTATGACTTGTTTTGCCTCATTTGTTAAGCGAATCACTGCAGTTGTTAAATGAATCATGCCATCATTAAGCAAATCTGGTTTCTTCCATTGATTTTGCTTGTTGGAGCTGGCCAGGCAGGTTACAAATGGTGATCACATGATTCGCGACAGTACAACTGTCATAAATTCATCCCAGTTGCCAAGAGCTTGAATTTTGATCACATGACCATGGGGATGCAGCAACAGTCGGGTGAAAATTGCAACCATAAGTCACTTTTTTCAGTGTTGTTGAAACTTTGGACAGTAACCAATGAATGGCTGTAAGTTGAGGACTGCCGGTACATACTCCAATGTGTTCCAGAGGATCTCCTTTAAAGAATTTGTTTAGCCCTAATAGAGGCATCAAACTATGGCCTTTATTTATTTACTTTTTTAAAATACACTTTGATAGAATTACTTTATTGCCAGCATTTACTGGACTAAAGTGTAGTTTAGTTTAGTTTACTTTATTGTCATTGCACCTCGTACAACAAAATCAAATGCCATCTTCAGTGTACATTATAACAATAAAAATAAAACACACAAATACTTCACATTCTATACAGCTGAATTGAAAACTCCTGATATACAGTGGAATTCAATATAGTTACTGCTCTGGGAGAGAAGCTGTTTTTCAGCCTATTTATCCTTGTTTTTCTTATCCTGTACCATCTACCAGATGGTAATAGTTCAAAAAAAGAAGGGTGCCCAGGAAGAGATGGATCTTTAAGAATGTTTTGAACTTTCTTAAGGCAATGGGAGCTATAAAGCTCTTCCAAAGAGGGGAGAGGGCAACCAATGATCCTCTCGGAAATGATGTTAACCCTCTGGAGCACTGTCTTATCTGCCACTGTGCAATTGGCAAACCATACATAGGTGCAGTAAGTTAAAATACTCTCTATGGTGCAGCAGTAGGTGGTCACCAGCAGTTTTTTATTCAGATGTTGTTTCCTGAGAAGTCTCAGAGGTAGTATATTCTTTGCCCTTTTGACCAAGCACTGCAGTGTGAATACCCCAGGCAAGGTCCTGTTTTATATATATATTTTGTATATCAGAACAAGTTACAAAATTATCTGAAGCTAAGGTGTATCATTTATTAGAGGAAATATAATGAAATAAATAGCAGCATAAAAATACAATACAGTATTGTATACTGTATTGTATATTATATACAATAAAATAATAAAATACAACAGACCTTAAAGAGGTTATTACTGCTTGATGTTATAGTGTGAAGATTATCTTTTAAGGACTGAATTTATAAAGGACACTGGTTACCTATAAACGGAAGTTAAATGGCAGTGGCCTTCTGATTAATAGATGAATATCTCCAGAGCTATGAACAAATAAATAAAGACAAACTGCGGATCTCATGCTATATAACAAATTTTATACTATTATGGCACTTGGATCTTTCTTTCCATTATAGATAATTATCTTTTTATTTTAGCTTTTCACAATCTTCCCTTCCATTTTCCTTTCTTGTATGCTTAAACTGATAACACTGTAATTTCAAAGGAAAAAATAGCTTTTTTTAGATTTTTGGATAATATCTAATGTATTATTTTTGTTTCTTTGAGTCAGTTTTTACTACTAGCATCTGCCAGACAAATCCCTGCAATTTCCTTGGCAAGATTTTTCAGAAGTGGTTTGCCACTGCTTCTTTCCTAGGGTTGAGAGTGAGTGGTCACCCAGATGGCTTTAGGTCTAAAATAGGACTAGAACTCAATAATCTCCTAGTTTCAGCCTGATATCTTAACTACTATATTAATTAATAATCCAGCTTGTAGATAAAGTGTGCATGGCACATGTTGCTGTCACCACCTTGAGATAGACCTGACAAAATTATCTAGATGTTGAGACTCTAGAAACAGTGTAGAGAAGAGCAATAAAAATGATTAGGAGGGAACTAGACACTACTGCATACAATGAATGGTTGTGGGAACTGGGTGATATGTCTTATCTAACAAAGGGAAGCACTAAGGGCGATATGGTAGCAGTCTTCCAATATTTGATGGGCTGACACAGAGGAGTCAAAACTATTCTCTAAAGCACCTGAGGGCAGGATAAGAAGTAACAGGTGGAAACTTATCAAGGAGAGACCCAACATAGAACTAAAGAGAAATTTTCTGACAGTGAGAACAACTAGCCACTGGCTTTCTTCCTGAAGTTATGGATGCTTCATCACTGAAGGTTTTTAAGAAGAGATTGGATAGGCATTTGTCTTGAATGGTATAGGGTTCTATGTTTGAGAAGGAAGATAGACTAGAAGACCTTCAAACCCTTCAAACTCTGTTATTTTGTAAATATTATGTGTGTGACCCTTTTAACTTTTAAAATGTCAGTCAGTTTCATTTGTAGGTCCTGCTTAACATGTTTGTATCCTGCCAATTTTAAATTTATTTCAAAACAACTTCATTTGTTACATCCGCTTCTATTTTTTTCTTTTAAGCCCACTTTATGTCAGTCTAAAGAGTAAGTTCTGGGTACATTGTTGCCAAATATCCTTAAATTCTTCCAGAGTTAAAATATATTTCTCCATTCTCTACTAATGGGAATTCTCCTTTAATTATAATTTTAATTATTTCTGGCTGCCTCTAGTAACCAGCCTTCAAAATCTCCTCTTATTCAGAACTTCTTCCCCTGGAAGGGATTTCTTAAACTTATACTCAATTGTCATTTATTTCAATAAGATTTTAAATAAATTGCTGGAAATATTCTTATAACTTTTTCAAAATCTTGTTTCCAGTCAATCTAGCCCTCTAGTACATTTTAAAACTTTACAAAACCACTCTTTTGTAACTTATTTCAAGTTTTAAAAGAGGTTTAACATTTTTTTTAATGTTAAACTTACCTAAATCTTTCACTTCAGGTTGGAGGAAAATCACTCAGTTTAATAAAACTGGACATTCTTAATGTCCAAAAAGCAATTTATAAGCTACTTCTAATAAAAGTGATTAAGAAGGGAAGTGAGCAAACTGTCTTTTTGAAAGGCAAACCACGGCTTGGGCATTACTGTCCCTTCCAACTCTAAAATCTGTTGGAAATTATGGAACTATCTGTAAGGACACCCAAGTTTAACAGATAATCAGAGTTGGAAGGGAGCTTGTAGGTCATCTAGTCCAACCCCCTGCCCAAGCGGGAAACCCTACACCATTTCTGACAAATGGTAGTCCAATCTCTTCTTGAAAGTCTCAAGTGATGGCCCTCCCACAACAAGCGATCCCAAGTTTCTTTCCTTCATCCAGAGAAGAATTTGGAAAGCTGCTTCCTCCACTGGTTCCAATTTCCACCATGATTATTGCCTATGTTAATAGTGAAGCTGTCTTAGTCGGCCATTGCTTCCCCAGAAATGGGATATTTTGTCTTTCAATATCATTCTAGCACTGATGATGCTATCTGGATTGGCTAATGAAACATTGGCAAGAAAACAACCAAGGTCAGAGAACACCAAGGATCCCTCCTTTCAATATTTAGCAGACTGTGTTACTTGGAAAATGAAAAGAAATACATAGTAACCAATTTAAGGCATTCAATCTCTCCTAAACATTTGGTTAAAGAATCATATTGTCAGGATTCCGGCAGCTACTCTAATTAAATCATGAGCCTCGAGCCACACTCCCAAAACTTGAAAGGACATCCNATTGCCTATGTTAATAGTGAAGCTGTCTTAGTCGGCCATTGCTTCCCCAGAAATGGGATATTTTGTCTTTCAATATCATATCTAGCCACACTCCCAAAACTTGAAAGGACATCCAATTGGTCAGGCTGACTATGGAGGGGGGGTGTCCCTTGGATACTCAGGCATTGGGACAAAGTCCATGCCGCTAACTACCTTGAAGGGGGTAGTCCCATGCTACTGTGAACAGCATTATTGTACGTGACCTCTGCGAAAGGCAGGAGGTCCACCCAATTGGACTGCTGATAATTCACGTAGCATCTCAGATACTGCTCTACCATGGCATTCAATCTCTCTGCCCCCCCATTGGTGCTTGGATGAAAGGCCGAGCTAAGACCCTGGGGCGACCTAATAGATCCCAGGAACTCCCTCCAAAATTTGGCCGTGAATTGGACCCCTCTGAGATAATTCTCTGTGGTACTCCATACAGGCGACAGATGTGCTTCAGGAACAGCTTGACTAACTAGTGGGCTGAGGATAGTACTTTGCAAGGTATGAAATGTGCCTGTTTGGAAAATAAGTCTATTACAGTCCAGATCACTGTATTTCCTCCACTTTTCAGCAATTCCACCATGAAGTCCATTGCAATCTCCTCCCATGGCCTCGGCGACTCTGCTACCGTTTGCAGCAGTCCAGGGGGTTTTCTTGGTCGTTTTTTTCATCATGGCGCAGATGGCGCAATTTTTCACATAACTATCCATGTCTTTCTTTATGCCAGGCCACCAGAACTGCCTCTGAGCCAAGTATAAAGTTTTTAAGAACCTGACGTGGCCTGCCAGTTTGGTGTCGTGGCTCCTCTGAAGAACTAGAGTGCGTAGGGATTCCAGGACATAGAGTTTTGTACCCTTCCATGCCAGGTTACCTCTTTTTGTCAAGGTGTGTTGATTGTCCCAGAACCAGAATCTGCTGGCAGTTTGGTTTTGAGTTTCGTAGTTAGGTCATCTGTGGGTTGGTCTTGCTGATCACGGCATTGTCGTCTGGTGGTTACTTGAGCAGCTATTTGGGTAGGGGGGATGATGGTGTTTACGACCTCCTCCCTTTTGCATTTGTACTGTGGCATGTGGGAGAGGGTGTCAGCCAGAAAGTTCCTGCCCCCCCTTTGTGTTTTAGCATGAAGTCAAATCGGTTGAAGTATTGAGCCCATTGGACTTGTTTGGGTGATAGTTTTTGCGGGGTCCTAAGGGCTTCCAGGTTTTTATGGTTGATCCAGACTTCGAATGGTCTCTGCCCCCCTTCCAGCAGGTGGCGCCAGGATCAAGGTTGACAGTGAATTACCTATCTCAGAGTCGGCTTTCTGTCAGGATTCTGGCAGTTATTTCAATTAAATCATGAGCCTTGAGCCACACTCCCAAAACTTGAAAGGATTTATTAGAAGTTAACATGCCAGCATTAGTCTAGGCATAGCCGACTCTGAGATACGTAATTCACTGTCACTCTTGATCCTGCTTTTCCCCTCACCCCTCTGGGTGTATCATCCAATGAAACACATCCATAGCCAAGAGTCATCAGTCCTGCTCTCCAATTAGATTTTTGTGCAACAGAAGCTTCAGTCATCGATTCAGTCTTTGAAGAAAATATGAATGGAATGTACTTTCAATTCCACAGTTTCCTGCTCTTTGAAACCCCCCCCCCTTTCTTTGACAACTATAAAATGTGGATACAAAATGTTTTATAAGTTGACACATATATCAAGAACTGCTTTATTCCAGCTTTGTTTTCTTCAGGAGACAGATAAAATTTTAAACACCTTTATGCAATAGATCTGTTTAAAGTTTGATAGAAGATAGATTCCAAAATAATTTATCTCAATATTAGCCAGGTCCAGGTATACCATTAAACTATGATTTTAACATGCTTTGGCTACATTGTAATAGCTCTTTGTACATTATTAAACCATAAATCATGATTTATAAACCAAAGACTCAGTTCAGAGATTATTTTAGCCAAAACCAAGCAAACCACAGTAAGGCTTTGTGCAAATTATAGCTCCAGCAACTATTATCCTAAATCAAATTATAGTCTATTCTGAAAATGTATTTCATATGTTATATATCTTGTACTGCACTAATTTATCATACTACATTATTACTATGTATCAGTGATGTTATTCTACCGGTTCTGCCTGGTTCTGCCGAGCCAGTAGTGGCGATGAGCAGTGGAGACCGAACCAGTTCTCTCCGACGCTCCGTGTTGGGTCACCCAAGCTCTCATACTAACCTTTATGTCCTGCTTTTGGAGCACAGCTGCTTTCTGTGTCACAACAATTGCCGCGCACCAGCTTCTGAAGTAACAGGAAGAGTGTAGGATTGCAGGAGGTGAGTCAAAATGCCTCTGCGCCTGTGCAAAGTGCGCACATGCGTGCAAAGTGTGCCCACCAAGCCACGCCCACTGAACTGGTAGTAACAATTTTCAAAATGCACCATTGCTATGTATGATTACTTTCTCTTCCAGATATTGAAGCTCAGAAAAAACCTAACCCAGAATTTTCATGCAAATCGTTAGGTACAAAGAAAATAGGTTGAGTGTGTTTGGTTGCTTAGCTACATCTGTTTGATGTCTGTAATACATAAATACTTACTTTGGCAAATCAAAAGGATTGATTTTTTATTTTACAATCACCTAGAGACCAAATTTAACTTCCTTATAATGCTTTCATAGTGTTCATAGCCTAATTTTAAATATCATAATTGTCAATGAAACATAATACTACTCTGAGTTTTTTCAAAGCAAGGATCAAGCTACATCAATTCTAATAACATCAAGTCTGCAATCCTAAAGTTAATTACCTGAAAGGAAACCCCAATAAATGCAGCTAAACTTGTTTCTAAGAGAAAAATGCATAAGACTGAGCGACAATAAGTCTGGATTTCAGAACTGATCAGAGGGATGTAGCACAAAAGCAATGCTGCACATTCTATTTTATAAGCCATTAAATTCTAACCAGGAGACATTTTGTGAGGTTCCTAAGATATCTAAACATGTGTCTATTTTTAAAGAGCTGCAGTCTGCTTGATGCAGAGGTAAGAGACAATAAAAACTGCAAGGTAAAAATTGAGTTTATAATTGAATACATTTTCTCAGCTCTAACACTGCCTAACTCCTTATTCTTCTGAGCACATGCCATACTGTTCTAACAAAACAGACAAAATTCTGTGGTTAATAATAAACTGTCACATAATACTGAATAGCATTTATAGCAAAAGCAATTATAATTTATTTTAAAACTCAACTACATGATTCTTCACATAGAAGTATCTTACATACATTTCCAGGTAAAGCAACCCTACTCTCAAATATTTTGGCATTAATTTGTCTGCATATTCGATTTTTAACTTATGCATAGGATTAGACAGTTGGTTCTTTGGTTGCAAGAACAAAACCATATTCTCTACAGTAATATCAAGAAAAAATGTTCTGTACTTTTTGAATCTGTAGGTACATACAAAAATAAGGCAACTGACTCTAGTCTTTCCCATATAGAGGCCTGCAAGTTTTAGACAATAACCTCCATCAGTCCCAGCCACACTCAGTAGGATGATGGAGGTTGCTGCCCCATACTTATTGAAAGTTATTATGACCATGCTAAATTGGTAATAAGATTTGATTTTTTTTTTAGAAAATATTTATAGGAAGAGCAAACTACAATCATTTTCAGCAGTGCTATTTTTTACTATTTGTTACCCTGAGTTATTTAGAAAAATAATAAATATTAAAAAATATCTTATGACATAAAGCACAATAATTTAACAAGAATGTTGTATACACGTGACTATTAGATTATTTTCCCACTTAATTATATTCAAGCACCTTTTATTTTATCTTAATTCTTGTTCTCCTACCAAAATACTTTAAAAGATACAACAAAGACACTTCTACACATTTCTTTCCCTTTTCATTAATCCCAGACATTTTTTGCATCTGGACTAATGGGAGTTCTTCAAAATATGGGTCTTTATCATGTTTCTAATGCTTGTAAAGCAGATGCTTATTACTTAAAAAGTATTAATATCCTCCTATGTTCCAAATATACAGTGTATTACCCATATGTTTCCTGTAGATACCCTAAAGAGAGAACTAATTCTGCATGAGGAAATCTAATCCGGGCAGAGAGAAGCAGTTGTGGAAACGGCTATATAGCAAAGACCTGAGGAAGAAGCATTTTAAAGCAATTCGAAAGATAAGAGGTGGGTGGAGAAGATGAATGCCGGCACGACAGGAATCCAAATAAGATGGAGAACCTGAAGGGTTCCTTTCCGTCATAAAGACAAATCATGGGATCCTCAAACCGGGGATCCCTTCTCCTAAAAAGTACACTGGACCTTTTCATCCAAGCAATGCTTCAAGGAAATAGGCCCTAGAGGTCATCCACTCGGACTCCAACTTCGGCCACACTGCCTCCACCACCCCCACGACCGCAACAAACTCCAGGGCATTTCCAAGGAGCTAATTTTGGAGATTGGGGGGGAAAAGAAAATACACACTTCGATTCGGTGTTGCCTGAGAGGAAATACTTAGCGACCCGCAACACTGGTCGGGAAGGTGGAAGACAGAAAGCCGCCCCCATGGGTCCCCAAATCTCCACCCAGCCGAGACCGAGCGCCTCCTCTTCGCGAGCCCCCCTTTCGATCCCACCGCAACTTAGCTCCTCACCAAGCGGAGCTGGCTGGTCTCGTCGTAGGACAGGAAGCCGAAGATGCTCTCGATGGCCACAATGGGCAGCCCCACCAGCGTGTTGCTCTGCAGGAGCTGCTCCAGGGCCGGTGCTTCCCCCCGGGGCTGTGGCAGTGGAGGTGGGGAGAGCCGCGCCGAATCCATGGCGCCTCCTTCCCCTTCCGACAGGAGCCGCTCAGCCGCTAAAACTGCCGCCATCTTGGGGCCTATTCCCTTCCTCGGCTCCGGGAGGGGGCACTTCCTGTGGCAACGTTACCGCCTCCTTCTTCGGCGAGACAATTGGAGACAGGAGGCCCCTCGCTTTCTCCTGCAGCTTCGGGGACGAATTGTTCATTCAGTGTCAGTCTTACGAATTCCGCAGTCTCAGCTCCTGGAGACTTCTCTGCAAGCCCGTTCCAGACACTTTTCGGCTACTAGTGGTTGTCGAAGTATTCACATTTGCAGGAATATATGCCAGCACAATTTCTCTTCTCTTCTGTTCACTTGCCCAAAGTCAGCCGAATTGGGCAGAACGACCCGTAAAATGCAACTCAATCCCGCCTTCTAAATATGTGACTCCCGACGTAAAGAACTTACTACAGTAACATCAGGGAAGTCTTAAATTCTCTCGGTTTGGAATGGACTCCTTTTACGGTTACCAAACCTTGCAAGCCCTGTACAGATTCCCTCACGTATGTGGGCGAGTGAGCACGAGAAATGTCAGACAGTAAGTTCAGTCCAAGTTGAAAAAACAAAACCTCTTCACCGATCGATGCCTTCCCGTTCTGTGAATAATCTTTCGCTTGGTTGTCACTGAGAGGTCTTCAGCTTTTCTGGTTGAACTGGTTTGCAAGTCAAATTACAAGAGTTTGCAAGCAGAATGCCCTAGGTATTGTCATAGTTCTTAGGAAACTGTGTGATAGATACTCGTGAATGACTGCATTCTTTGGATATATAATCACTGTGTGGCTAATTATAGTACTGTATTACTTAGACAAATGGTTGCAGAGCTGTACCTGTAAAAGTAAAACGTGCTATCAAAATGCCAAGAAGAAAAACTCAATATGGAAAAGTATTAATTTTAGCTATTAATTAGAAATAGTTGACAGGGTTTATAAGTCCTGATGGATTAAAGATGTATATACATTCTCTCATTGTTCTATTGACTTGGCAAAAGGTACTTTATGGGAATTTAATATAACTCTTTACATTTGGGGTTGGATTCACACATCACTCTAAGCAATAATGGATTTGGGTTTTTTTAATGTGGGTGAACCAAATCTGATTTTAATAATGTATATGGGATAGTGCAATGACAAGCTAATCAGTTACACCGTGTTTTGTAAAATGTTATTAAACTGGTTTATATCATAAGCCTAATTTTTGAGGAAACTGAGAGCAAATTCAAATATCTTGCTTTCAGATACTGGCTTGTCCATTTCTGACATGGCAGTTCTGTCAAATATGTACTTATTCAAATATTTTTCTGACCTTGTATTTATAATTATTCTTCCCTTTAATTTTCAGGTAAAACGGGTGTTTATTCCATTCTTCCCTCTCTGAATCTCAGATGGGTTGCAGTGAGAGGGATAAACTGTAGCCTAGTTGGTGAAGCAGCAACAAGAATAATGGTACTGGTATTGCTGGTTTACAAATGTTACTAATTTACATTTGCAATGTAAATACTCACCAACACTGGGCACCAATAAATGAAAAACAATAGGGCGTCTCTGCATGCTTCCATTTCAAAAGCAAGTATTACTTTAAATTAGTCACATATAATTTATTTTATTTATTGATTAGAAAATTTATATTGCCACCTATTCGCACATAGCAACTCAAGGCAGCTTACAGGGGTATAAAAACATATAAAAATGTAAAAGAAAATAATAATATAATAGCCCCTCACCCCAGCCATAGCAAATCACACCATCCATTTAATGGACTCCCTGTTCTGGATTCCACAGGCCTGCTAGCAGAACCAGGTCTTCAGCAACTCCCAGAGGAGTGTTAGTGTGGGGACCATTCTCATCCCTGGAGGAATGATGTTCCAGAGAAAGGGAGCCATGGAGAAGGCCCTTCTTCTGGATCCTACTAGGTGTATCTCCCTAGGGGGTGAGACCTGCAACATTTCTTGCCTCTCTGCTCTAGTGGCTCAGGTAGATGTGACTGACAAGAGACAATCCTTTAGATAACCTGGTTCAAGCCATGAGAGGCTTTAAAGTTGACAGCCAGCACTTTGAATTGTACCTGGAAGCAAATTGGTGACCAGTGCAGCTCCCGCAGGAGAGGCGATACACATGCACACCGAGGTCTGCACAAAACCATGCGGGCCATTGCATTTTGCATCAACTGGAGCTTCTGGATGCTCTTCAAGGGCAGCCCCATGTAGATTTGCAATACATTGTATAGTTAGCGATTTTTTTGTCCTGCCAAGTTCTCAAGACAGCTTACATTAAAAAATAAGGAACACATTCCAATCAGACTCTTAAAATTTCAGTTGATACTTTTTTACAGCTCTCTGGATAATGAAAGATAAATCTGATAGAACATTTCAGTTCTTGAATCATATTAAATCAAAAATATAATTTTGACTTATCACAATGGAGATTTCTGCTTTCATTTGTGATTTCTTTCTTGGGGTTATTGTATATATGTTAAATTCTATATATGTGACATTGCTTAATATATATCAGGCAGAAGTTGAATGGAACCATATTTTAAAATCAGCAAAGTACAATAATGACAATGCACACACAATAATACAAATTATATAAGCAGCCATTGCATAGTGTCATCATAATAGGTTATGCAAGCATGAAAATTATACTTGCATCACCTATTTTATTTGATGATGTCAAATGCATGGGTGATATTTGCAATCCTGTTGTTGCCTAGGGACCTAAAGAGCTAACATGTTTGTAAATCCAATTGTTCATCATTACTTCTTAGTATCTTGAAATGAGTTATCTGTAACTGACTAATCCCAAAAATCTAAACAGTACTAGTAATTGGGTAGTAGACCACTAAGAAATACTATGGCTGTAGTTGTTTTTTTTTTAAAGAAACTTATTTTTATCACTTCAATTTAAATAGCTGCCTTGGAATATGACTCAGGACAGCATAAATAACCCACAGTTGAGTCCAACACAATGAACATTTTTAAAAAAACCCTAAGGATATAAAGTAATTAAAATAAATCCTGGGATATTAAATTCTATTCCATTGTCCACATAATTTAGATGTGCTGCATCTGATTTATATAGTTTCTTTAGGCTAAAAGAGGACAAAAGCCTCAGTAAAGTGACCTCCAGTATTCCTTACAATCTCCTTCAATGGGGACAGACAACAGTTCTACCTGGATAATACAGCTGCGATTATGATTCCCTCCTATGCTCTGAGACAGTGTTTCTCAAGTTTGGCAGCTGAAGTGTGACTGAACTTTAACTTCTAGAATTCCCCAGCAACACATCTTCAAGCTGCCACAGTTGAGAAACACTGATCTAAAGCATTGTGGGAAATTTTAAGTAAAGGCTGGACACAGAACCTGGCATTGCTTGAAGCAGATTAATATGGCATCCCTGAGAGCTTGCCAAAGATACTAGGTGCTGATACCTGTCTCAAACTTTTATTACTAAGGCAGTCCTAGAGTAATTTGCGGTTTTGACACATCTGCAGTTTAAGATAATGATTGGAGTTACCATTATGCTAACAATTATAATTAGAGCCTTTTAAACCACATGAAGGGTGTGTATGGCATCTTACAAGAAAAAATCATGGTATATAAGAAAAAATCTGAGTGGAAAGGAAAAGGAAGAAGAGGATATCTAAGAGCCAGCATGGGAAAAGATTAATAAATGGATCTCTTGAATCTTTATTAGCTTGTTATGGGTATATTTCTCCGGGACCCCAAAAAGAGTTGTCATTAATTCAGCTACAAGTATGTTGTAAGTTAATTGGCTAATTCTATTTAAATTGAGAGTCATCACTATCAGAAATGTATCTGAGAAATCACTGTAGTCATACTAATGAATGTAAATCCTTTACTGTACCTATGACTTTGATCCTTTTTTATTCTTTCCTTCAAGTTAACTCCTAGCTTACTTCAGGCAAGCTTTAGCATAGTAAGCTCTCCTTGTTATATAAGCAGGGATTATAGTTTTTCAAATGAGATCTGATATGACCAATAACTGAACGGATTTTATTTTTCCTTCCTAGTATATTGATTTGCCTTTTTAAACCCTAAATAGCCTATAAGGAAGCTATCTCAAGGATATTGCTCTATTTACATAAGTGTCAGAAGCATGCTGTAACCTGAAGTGCATATGGCGTATACAGAGATTTTATCTCTTTCATGCTCACTTTTTGAGAGATATCAGGCTGAAAAATGCAGAGGCTTTTGTTTATATTCATGAGTTATCTACTGTAAATCTGTGCTGTGTTGTTTTCAAAGTCATAATTGAATAACAGAACACAAATATTTTAAAATCCTATTATAAAAAACACATAAACAGAAGCAAAACATCACTGAGATGTGTTCATCCTAGTCCATGCGACTTTAAAGTGCTCTCTAAATATTTCTAAAATCCATTAGGAGGCAATCTGTGGTTGTATGAAGACAATGTGAATTGTTTAGATGTATAAAATTAGAAAGACTGAGATGAAAAAGGATAAGGTATGATAAAGCATACCTCATTAAAAAAAACCCATGGTTTTTTTTCACATAGCATACTAAACCAAACTTACAGCTTGGTGCAATTTGTAAATGGAGCGTATGTGGACATCCATCTGAGAAAGGTCGTGAAAAATGACACTTAAGGCATTGTAATTTAGTTCATTTGGATATTTTGGATGTCTCCATGGAAATGGAGTAGAAAGGAGAAATACAAAAAATATTCATAAACATTATATAGCACTATATATATTCCCCCCCATTATTTTATTTTATTTTACTCTTCTGGGTGAGAGTGTTGTTGAGAATAGGTTTGAATGGTCATAACTGGAATTTTAAGGCAGGAGTATCAGTTAGAAATGTTAAGCAATAGGACTTATCCTTCTCATTGTAAAATTTTAATCATAAGGAAGACTAATAAAACAAAGCTTAAATTTCTGTGATTTTAGTTGTGGTTTTCCTGTGTTAGATTTATATATTGTTAGTGATATGATTTGATTAAGTGTCAAGTTTCATAATATCTTATATTCTGGATATGGTACCACTTCCCCATACAAGAACAGAATGCAATCTAGGTGAGCTCCTGCTTGATAAGCAGATGGCAACTGTGGCCAAGAAGACCTTTGCATAACTTTAGCTCATGTGTCAGTTGTGGCTATTCCTACCCGGGAGGCTTTTCAGTCAATCATGCCTTAGTGATCATCCAACTTGATAACTGCAATGTGTTCCGTATGGGGTCATCCCTGAAGACTCATGGAAAGACTCAACTGGTTCTGAATATGGCAGTGTATAGCAATGCAATACCTCTCCTCTGAAAGCTGCACTGATTGCCAGTTTCCTTCCAAGTGTGACTCAAGATGCTGGTCGCTGCCTATAAAGCCCTACGTGGCATAGGATCCAGTTGCTTGTAGGACTGCCTGTTTCCCTTAGTACCTGCCCACCACTTTGATCTGACAGGGTTGGCATGCTCTGGGATTCTTCAATTAAACAATGTTATCTACCAGGAGCTCAGGAGTGGAATGAAGTCCACTCAAGATCTAGATAGCCTACATCCTAAAGATATTTTCAAAGATTTAGCCGTTTGCCCAGGCCTTTGGCTAGGATGAGTGTAGTCTCTTTCCAAGGAGCAGGTGTATGTTTGTTTGCCTGATTTTGCCATTCTTTGCTGGTTCTTTAAGCTATAACAAATATATATAGCTATACTGTTTTGTAATTTTTATAGCTTTTTCTGAACTGCACAGAGATGTTGGGAGTTGAGTGGTATACACATTGAATTATTATGGTTGGTCATATAGTCAACCAGATGTTTACACTAGATTTGGCATTTTTATCAACCAGTCAAGTTTTTCCCAAGGACGTCAGAATGAATATGTTGAGGTTTCATGGAATCAAAGGTATTGTCACAGGATGTAAGATGTTCTGAGTAAAGCTGCCTTTTGCAATTGACAGATCATGATTTTGTCAATTCCAATTATGTTCAAGTGGTGCTCCAGCTGTTTCGGGATTGCACCCAAGGCACTATATCTATTGCTATTGATACTATCTTTGCTTTATTTTGCCACAGTCATTCTATTTCTATTTGCAGGTCTTGGTATTTTGTTATATTTTCTACTTCTTTCTCTTCTCTTCTACTGTCTCTAAGTACTGCCATGTCCACTACCCAAATTTTTTTGTCTGTCTTGTTGACTATTCCATTTAACATTGTAGTTACTGTTTGCATTCACCACTATATTAGACAATTAAAAAATAACCTAAGCAACAATATACAAATATTCAGTGTAAAAAGAACATACAAGTAATTGTCTCTAATCAGTACATCCAATCTCTCTCACATTGTTGCTAATGATTTCACAATAACACATACTATATGCTTGATGTAACATAATAATCCTTAGTATCTTAAAAGTAAATCTACCATTTTCTTTAAAACCTCTTAATAACCAAACAATAATTATTGCAACACCAAAACTTAAAGCAATTAACCATTATTACTCAAACTATTAATAGGACATGGCAAAGTAATTATAGGATTATAATTAGAATGATAGCCCAAAATAAAGCTTAAATTAACATTCTTGGTAATATTTTTAAAGAATACTACAGAGTTTATATATTATTATAAAACTAATAACACTGGTAATCTCTAGCCATAACAATTTTAGTGTGCACTGCACAGAAAATGAAATGGTTAGTTGTAACATTTTAGATCTGCTGGTTTTAAGTTCTCAGCAAGAAGAATATTATTTGATCCTTTTCCAAAGTGAAACAATTCTGGCAACATAAAAAAGCAATCAAGAGTACATGGCTGAACTGATGCCCATAATGAGATTTGTATTTGCTGCACACTCCTGAAGTGTGAGATTTCTAGTGGAAAGCAGAAATTTTTAAAAAGCTTTTATTGGCAATGAAAATTTAGTTTTTCCGATTAATGTAATCTATCAAATTCTCACTGAATTTTTGATGTAGACTGTTAAAAGTATAGCAACACTATTATGTCATCGGTGGTGTTTTTCATTGGCTAACTAAGCTCAACAGTGTCTCTTAGCAACATGTTGGAACAGCAAACAGTACAATTAACTCTTTCATACTTATATAAGTTTCACTTCAGGTTTACTTTAGAATTACAATTATATTTTTCCCCTTCTCGGTCATGGTAATGACTAAAGAAAACACTTCAAAATAGTAACTTGAGTATTAAGATATGATTACTAGAGCAACAAATTAGACTACTAAAACAACTAATTTAAAATTCACAGCTGGCAATGCCAAACTAATCTGAAAAGGTGGGACAAGCTCTGATCTGTTATTTTAAACAATTTTTCCATGGACCAACTAGCCTAAGATTGCTTTTTGATACAATTGTTGGCATTTTTCTCAAGCAAATAGACTTTTATGAAAAGTTCTAAATTTTAGTGAATTACAGCTGTCTTATACAGCTTACAAAGGTTATGCTTTTTAATAATATGTATTAGTTTGAAAAGATTGAACTAGACTTTTCCTGATTTTTGACTATCATACATCTGACTCTCATCCTGCAACATAATTGTTTCATTTGTTGTTAATAAAAATTAAAAAGTTTTCTTAAACCCTCAGAATATTTAGGAGCTTGGGGGAGAAAGATGAAGAGAAACAAAATTATAGCTTGTCTGACTCAAAATATCCTATATATTTAAAAAAAAATATCCATCACACATGTTCTTATCTATTTTGGTTTTACATATCTTAAATGCAATATTAACATTTAAGTGATATAGTTTTAGTTTGAATTGGGCAGTACACGATATGCTAAAAGTATACAAACTAAAGGCTAGGTCCTACTGGCCGACGGATGCAAAACGTGTGCAAAAAGGACACAGTGGACGAGCAAAATTTCTGGGGTGCTCCATCATCATCCGCTCCAAAAAGTGGCAAAAATTTGCATAAACAGAACAGAAAAGAAAGGAAAAGAACGGGCATGGGTAGTATGTAGTAGGGATGTTAAACGGATGTTCATAGGAAGCCTAGAGGATGTATATAGGATGCAAACCGTTCACTGTTCATCCTTTCTATTTCTGTGCTACTAATGCTGTGTAGACATTCCGTGTACCTTTTGTTTCCTCCCTCTTTCCGTTTTCAGCTGCAGCGGATTTGAGTTGAGGGGATGCCCAGAGGATGCAGAGAGGATACAGCGGACGTTTAATGGATGATAATGGACATAGAACGTTTGTTGCTCGTATGTCACGGATTTACATCATACACAGCGGAAAGTTCATTCGTTCACAAAGTTTTGTGCAGCTCAAAACTTCTTGAGCGGATTAAATCTCAGTGGACGGATGCTCAAAGGATAGAGCATATGAAACACATATGCAATGAGTACACAACGGATGCATAGCGTTTTCCAACGTTTTACATCCTCTTTGCATCCGTTGGTGCAGTGGGACAGGGGCTTAAGGCTCCAATCTATAAATAGTTCCTGAAAACTGTTAGAACAATCCTGGTTTTATCTCAAAATTTTCACATTTTCAATTTGATGGAAGTAGACATACTGGCAATAGTAATATCAACAGCACTTAACATGTTAACTAAGCTTTAATTAAATTTAATTAAATCAACTTTCATTTTGCCTTTGCCACACCTACCACTTTGTCCTAGCTCAGCTACTTTCTGGAGTGTGGGTGCAGCATGTCTTTTAAATGCGATAAATTGTCTTCAGCCTTCCCCCACATCCTCATTTGCTCATCTTTCTTTATAGTTTGTAAGTTGTTGATTTAGACAAGCACTTCATATTTGAAATGAATTTTAAAATTTCCAATATGATTTTATTTCTTTAAAACTTCCTGGGCAACTTCCTATGTTAGTTGAATATGAATAGGATACAAATTCTAAATGGTTTGATGCTCAATATCACAATGGATTTTTGAAAAATAAGTAAAAATGCAGTCAGTCTTTTGAAAGAAAATCCACTGAATTCAATATAACTGTTTTTTTACAAGAACCATACTGTTTAAGTATGAAAAGTATGAATATGAAAAGATATTCAGAAATAATATACAATGGTAAAAAATCAGATCTCTGATCTGAGAAGCTTCTACTTGTTACTTGTAACTGGTTTTGTACTTCTTTCATAGATTATGAGTCACTGAATCTATTACAGTAGTGATTCAGTTTCAGTGCCTTGTATTGATGTAATTGTGTTCACTAAGTTTAGATGATACTGAAAACAAGGGAATCATCCTGTAGACTAGCAGGGTTTATTTCATAACCAAAAAGAGTGACAATATAAAGGAAAAAACAAATGAATATCAACAATTATAATACTACAAACCTATACAGAAAAAATCATCTTTCACTGGTATTTTAATTGTTTTCTCAGGTTAGTTCAGCAACATCTTTATAGCATTTATATGGCTGCCCATCTCAAAGGGATTTTGGGTGGTTACCAAAACTCAGTAAAAATACAAACCCAAAACACAATTCACCAAAAGTTTACTAGTGTATTATATTTATCTCTTTTATCAAATTGATTGAAGGCTATTGAGAACTGGGACATTAAATTTATAAAGAATAATCTTGTTACATGAAAATGCCAAAATTAATAAAGTTTACTTGGAACTGAATCCCACTTTACTGGATTAAACTTTTTTTCCAGGGAAACATATACATAAGTGTAATTTGAGTTTTGTAAATGGACATGTATTAAGTGAAGGTATTATCATAGAAATGTGATTAATTTTAACGATCTGTAAAGTAGCTCCTCATTAACTACTAAAATAAAGGGGAAAATCCCATTTGAACCATGATCATTTCATAATGATGATCATTTAATAGTGATGGGAGGTTATACTGTATGTCAATGTTTCTGAAACATTTAAAGTATTGAAAAATAGGATTCTTTCAATGGACTCAATTTACAACCTTTGAACACATGGCAAATATTTGTTTACTTTTATAACAAACTTCCTTTTGCAATATGACGTTGTGTTCACATCTGGTTCTTTAGAATTTAACAAATCTCTATCTGGAAAAATAAACTGCTACACTAGCCAAAACAAGAATTACTCCATTTTATGCAAAAGAAAGCGTGGAATTGCCCGCACAAGGATCAAACAAAGATAAAATACTTCAACCGCGATAGATTACTTGTGAGCTACCCCTTCGTGCAGCCCTGGAGAGCCAGGTAAAGAGTATTCCTGAACCTACTCCAGACAACGTTTCGGAGAAGGTGAAAAGCGATGCTGTTCCGAGGGTAATGGCGGGAATTTCGCTTTAGGCCCCAGGGCACTAATTCTCCTCCACCCTGAGCGAGGAGAGAAGCGCGGAGTTTACCGAGGCTCTGCCCAGCCCAATTTGGGGGTGGGACTCAGGCGGGGCTCCAACTTCTCCGCCTCGCCGAGCCGAGCCAGCGGGAATAGTTTCGGAGCGGGCTCGAGGGCTGCGGCCGCCTGGGCTGAAGCAGACCGCGGAGGGGCTTCGACGAGACAAAGCCCGGAGCTGCGAGAGCGGCGGAGGTTTTGTGGGAATCGCAGGCCAGGAAGCGCCCGGCTGTTTGGAAAGCGTCGCGATTCGGACCGCCTCTTGCAACAGGTTCCTAAGGAAAGACGGCAGGCCGCTCCGCCTCCCCAGGCCCCAGTCATTGGTCCCGGTCCCGGAACCTGCACACCCGCCTCAATGCGGTTCGGAGCCAAGATGATGCCGGTAAGTGTACATGAACCTGTGTAGGGTGGGGGGGGGGGGGNACGCGGATCAGGCCGCTCCTCCTCTTCCTTTTTCTTCTAGCAACTTCACGCAGTGGGTATTTTTTGGGGGGGGGGGCGAGTTCGACAACGAGAGGTTAGTGTGGAAACGTGTATTACAGACGCGTGTAAGTGCCTCTCTTATGGGCAGCGGTTGCCGCCTAAGGAAGAAGGTCGATCGTCTCGGATGATTTAACGTGGGGAAACTTGGGAGAACGAGAGAATCGGCAAAGGGAACCTTTGAGAAAATGGAGAAAAAGAGCCATTCTGGGCTTCGAAGACCCTCAAGAACACTTTTACTAATCTGCCGACTCCACATAGTATTCCGATTTGTACAAGTCTTGTTCCAAAGAAATAGCTTCCTAGCATTTAAAGAGAAAGTCAGAGATGTTTCTTGTAAGCAAGATTTATAACGACTGGTTTACAGCTGTTGAATCTGATGTACCGTAGCTGCAGAAGAGGCAAAGTGCAATTTTAGGTTACATTAGCAGAAGCAATATTTTCCAAATCACGGGAAGTAATGGTTATATTTTTCAGACCACATCTTGTTTATTGTGTTCAGTTCTGGGCACAGTTTAGGGATGATTCAGACCCTGCTTAGAAAAAGTTCAAAGAAAGGCAATTTGGATGATGAAAGGACTAGAACTACATAGCCTGTTAAGAGAGATTAAGGGAATGGTGGAAGCTTAGCTTTGAGAAAAGGCAATTAAAGATGTTTATGTAGAAAATATATAAACACTGACAAAAATAAGACTGGCACCCATTCTTTATCTTCCAGTGTAAGGGACATGAAATAAAGTTACAGGAGTAATTCAAACTTGATATTAGAAAACACGTTGTAACATTAACAATATTGAGCAGTAAGATTAATTACCAAAGAGGTGGGCAGTTGCCATTCTTTGACTGGGTCCAGGTAGAACTTATATAATCATTAATTATGTTTAAATTTGAAATCCTGTATTAAGCAGACAGTTGACTAGTGACTTCAATATTTTATTGCATCTGTATGATTCCATAATATGTGCCTACTATAATGTGAACAATTACATGGTTTATTTTCTAAAACTTTTGCCATGTTTCTTGGTACATAGTTTTGTTTTTGTGTTCAAATATAAGAGTCAAAAGAATCACCATGATAATTTTAGGTTTATAAGAATAATGAATTCTGTTCGTGGTTATATTTACGTTAAACACTGAACTACTAATTAATCAATTATTTTAGTCTTGTATGTTTTAAGGAGTGCGCATGACATGGAAAATAGGTTTCACATTTTAGAGTTCTATTGTCCCAAAGATGCTTCTTTCAAGAGGCAACTGGACTGAAAAAGCACCTTGGGAACAACCATGACCTTGATGACTGAGAATCTCCATAGATGTAGAGGTTCTATGGAATAATTTTGGAATTAACTACAGGTCAACAGAAGTCAAACATAGAATGCTGTGGTACTTCTGAATTTATGGCAGACCATAAGTTGTTTGCTGGCAGCTCAACTATCTCCCAACTTTCCTGTGTGTTTCTTTCTTCTCTTTGACCTGCTGCTTCTACTGATGTCCTAGCATGACACTTCTCACTGCCTCCCTATCTTCCAGTGCTTGGTTCACCATAATTATATCTAACTTGAGAATGGTATCAGACTCTTGATTTTAAGCTGTGCTGTGAATCTCACACCCTTGTGCTTTGTAAACTATTATTTTAAGTTAACTTTTTTAATAAATATATTGTAGCAATTTGTCATGTATTCAGTAAAACCAATAATGGCTTAGCACAATATATGAACCCTACTGGAAAAATCTGTAAATGGTTTATCACTGCTTTCTTCAGGGAAAATTTTTGTTTTACATTTTGATATAAAGTCCTTAGAAGAATATGTTTATAGCATTATAGCTATATCTTGAACTTTTCAGATGGTTATAGTAGAACCTTGATATGCTAACTGGTAAATAAGAAAGTAAGAATATAATTCTTCACTAATTTAGTCTTAATTAAGATTAGAGGTAATATATTTGGACAAATTGTATTTTAATTTTTTTTAAGAAATTATAATAGTCTTACATTTCCAGATTATGTTTTGTAATTGGTTTCATCAGTTGCTATAAAATTGTTAATAAAAGAAGGTTGCTAACCTATTAATTACTGGATAATCAATTTCGTGATTACTTATTTATATCCCATCCTCCCATATACTTATTTATATCCCATTTATATCCCATCCACAGCTTTTATGCTGTGTGTATGTGTGTGTGTGAGAGAGAGAGAGAGAGGAGAGAGAGAGAGAGAGAGAGAATGAATGAGAATATTTCTTCACACTGACCTTGGACTATTGGGAGTATTTTCTATAGGGACTATTTTCTTCACCAATAAAAGATAATGGTTAGCCCAAGGTCACTGATTGCCTTTATAGCTTAGGAATTATTTGATCCTAAAACTCTCTGGACAAGTCAGACATTCTGTGGCACTGTCTTTTAATACAAAAGATGTTTTTCTGCGACAAACTTAAGGAAATCTATGCAATTAAAAAAAATAGGAATGCTGACATGGAAGGTCAAACAGGCAGTCAAATAATTAGTTAAATAGATTTATAGAGAATTGACATTTAAAGTATTGGTGTGGAAATATATTCTGATCAATGATGCTAAGGAAGCATTTTCAAACTTAAGTGATTTTTAACCTCCTTGAAACAAAAGCAAATAGAGAAAAGCAAACAAGTATTGTCCAGTTGTAGAAACCAAACTAGTCCTACAATCCTGCTCCAACAAACATGGTAAATCATATAAGAGGGACAGTATAGTGTAATACAGCTATGAAGATATGGAGTGATCAAAAATTCTCACTCTTTCATATGTGTGCATTAGATGTAGCATAATGGTGGTGATGGGCTAAAATACATTTAAAAAATCTAGTTTCTCTACCTCTAAATATTTTTGCCTTGATAGCAAAAATAAAGTATTAGATTTTAACATTTGTAACATACCACAGTATGTAATTGCAAAAGGAACAAATATGTGAAAGACAATGCATTTCCAGATATGATATGACTATTTCAGCAACTAAATTTTGCATGCTTATTATTTATTGTTGTTATAGATCTTGAATAACACAAACAACATAGTGTTTTGTAACTGAAACATAATCAAGTTATGGCCTATGCATGATGATGTTGTTGATGATAATATGTTATCAAGTTTCTCCCAAATTTCCAGACGGAATTTGGAGTTAGGGAAAGTATTGCAAAGGGTAACATGGATCCATTTTGCTAGCAGATGCCATTCTACTTACGGATCAGATTATTGGAGGTAACTTCCAATATACAGTGTAAAGTGTCTATAATTTAAATCAGGGATAGCCAGTGTGATGCCCTTCAGTTGGATTCATGCTTAATCCATGATCTTTAGTTAACTTGGCATAGGTTTATGAGAATTGGAACTAAAAACTTCTAAATTGCCCCAGGTTGTTGAAACCTGTGATAGAAATATTAGAAGGTTTATTGTCAAGACATTTTAAGTTTGCCAAAGCTAACATTTTTCTCAAATGGAAAATATTCTATTATTTACTATACTTTTCTTCCAGATATAAAGGTTGATACATAAAGATATAAGGTTGATACATTGTGTTGGTTGGTGATAGTAAATGCTCTCCCACTATCATCTGTGCTACACCCCGTGCAACACAAGCAATATCCCCAACCTTCAGAAGAAACTTTGGGTGGGTGGGGGGAGTCAGTAGGAAGGAGATAAAGTCAGGTGTCTTATCTTTTGTAGATGTAATAGTCTGTGGGAATGATACTGGAAGACAGGAGGAAGAGTCTCAGCTTAGATAATGGTACTTTCAGACTTGCAAGATTCTCTTAATGCACTTTTACAATACAAGAGCTATAATTCCTGATTGTACTTCTTGTATGGACTACATCACCAGGCTAACATCAGTCTTGCAAGTCTGACTATACCCTTCCTGTCTCTCATTTTTATTTTCCCCTAAACGTGGGAGGGTCCTTTCTGAGAGGCTTTCAGTAGCCTTTCTACTCAAATTTCAATTGTCAGACTGTTGTATAGACTGCAAGTGTTCCTCCTGTCTCCCAAAGTCACTCCTACATACCGGTAGAATATGTGAATAGCCAACATGGGATTTAACCCTAGACTGAGAATGAGTAGAACAGCCACATTTGTAAATTGTAAAATTTGTAAAATAATTATTTAAAATAATAGAATAAAAGTGAAGACTCTGTCAAGTTGAGCTTGATTCCTACTGATAACATGGATATGTAATTTTCTTAAAAGCAATGCAAAAGTGATTTGCCTTTGTCATCTGTGACTCTGCTTTTGACTTTTCAGTCTAGCTATTGCTGAGATTTGTTGGTACTCCTCATTGTACTTAATCATATGATTGTTTATTTCATACATCAAGATCTGTTAAATACTGCCACTATGTTAGGCAGTGGATGCTGAATATCTTGAGCATTAAATATACATGACTGGACTTTATAATTCTCTTCTGCAATTTATATATCATGAAAAAGTGCATGGAAATTTGGAGGATCCTGTTCAGTATTGCTGATATTTATGTTTTCAGTTGGAGGGTATAATTGCCAAAACTGGATCAAGGCAGCTTCTGGTAATCTTTTCCTTGCTGTTGCTTTTATCCTTGTTTTGGCAATATCTCTGTGTCCCAACTGTGGCTTGTATACTGCAGTCTCATGCACTCTTTGAAAATGGGACCCTTGGGAAAAAGCCATATGCTGCTGAATGGAAGCCATGCTGTTTGTAGACTGTGATGTGTTCATGATAAAAGTTCTGGCAGATCTACTCTAAATACATCTGTTCGGAAGTAACTTGTATTGAAAATAGCTACTGTCCAAAGAATAATCTGTACCATAGAAAATGTTTGGTTTATGCTTCTCTCTCACAGACACACAACAACTGATATTTAAATTAAATACAATTAAATATAAATTAAAGGTAGTCTAAAACAGGGGTCCTCAACCTGTGGACTGTGAAGGGTTTGCAACTGGGCTACGGAAATGGCTGGCACACAGGCATATCTTCACTTGCATGAGTAGCTAGTGAGCATGTGTTCCATCTAAGTGAGTGCCAGGTATACATGCAGTTCTGTGCATGTGCAAATGGAGCTGTACATGCATCCTCTTAACTAAAAAAGGTTGTGGGGGCCCAGTTGATGTATTTGCAGTAGAGCTGACAAATCTTGTTTAAGTAACTTGTTCTAAAATTCATTTTTTCCTGTTGGATTTATTCTAAACTGTGATTTATGAAATTGATTATTGCAAAGGGCTTTGTTTAGTACACCTTTAAAATGTAAAAAAATATTCCTGCTTAGAGAAGCAAATGAGTAAACTTTAAAAGATTGATACTACTTCACCAACTTAAATTTACATGTTTACTCTTTATCCCATCTAAAATCTTTAAAAGATGAATAGTACTTAAATAGAGTATGATAATTTATGTTGTTTAACAGTTCCTGATGTAGAGAAAATCGTAAGAGTTTTAGATACATATTCATCCATCTGTTAATGTTAAATTATTAGCGAAGATATTGTTTTTTTGAATAAATATTGGGCATGATTTATAATTTTCTATAAGATAATTACTTTCTTTAAGGTAAAGGTTCCCCACACACATATGTGCTAGTTGTTTCCGGCTTTCTTTCTTTTGCTTTCTTTACCCTTATATTAATTGCTAGGAGGCCTATTTCTAAATTCAAAATTGCTACTGGTGTACCTGAGGAAGAGGCTAACATTGATCTCATGAATTTATTCTGAACCACTTCTAATTCTTCTAGTTTACTGATACCTCAAATTGGGATCCTATAGGTTAATGATGAGATTGTTTTGCCCTGGAAGATTTTGAGAGTAGGCTGTACTAATCTCAGCCATTGTTCTTGCTGATACTATATTTTTTCCATGATATTATTTCAATAAACTGCTTACCTAAATAGTTTGCTAGATCTATCTCCTCACCATCTAGTGTCCATCTAGACTTTATGGCCTTTTAGCAAATACTATCATCTTGGTTTTGGAATAAATTACCTGTGAGTACTCTTTACTAGAATGTGTGACAAATACTGTCAGAATTGTCATTCCAATAATGTAGAGATAAGTACCATGTATAGTTGTATGATAATATGGGGACCTTTCTACTTCCAGTTGACAGAATATAAATGGAAATATTATTAACCTCTTCTTACATCAAAATTAAAAGGATGGGAGCCAATATGCAGCCCTGGTGGACACTTTGTGGTTTCCATCTACTTTGTTTACCTAGTTGAATTAATCCAGTTTAAAAGAAAACAATCAACTTCCTGCTGACTAATATAGATGAATATGCTGTGGCCACAAAGAAGATATCAAAGCAGATCTTGACAAAGAGTGCTTATATTAGAGGGGATGTATCATGCTGATATGAATTGTTGCAATTTTATATGAAATAAATGTATATACTATGCAACTTTGTACTTTAGAGAACTGGATATAGTGAAGCTCCTATCTGAACTTCACAAAATTGATTTTAATAATAGCCATTGATGAGTAATATTCCATGAAAAATGAAGCTAGTGGGTGAAAAACTTCAGGATGTGTAGAAATTCTTAATAAAAGGAGTTACTAACAATTCCAAGAAGGAAAAGCAATATAAAGCAGCAATAGAAGCCAATGTAGCCGCACAAAACAATCATCATGAAATGCCAAAAATAAAAAAAATATGTGTAGAACTAGAAAGACAGCTAAATCAACAAAAGAACACAAATAGTTTGGAACTCTGGAAATAGTGTCTGGAGAGCAAAAGTTCAAAATGAGATTTTATTGTTGAGAGATACGAAGAGCCACACTTATTTAAGATACATATCCACAGCAAAAAGAGATGAGTCAATCTGTTATGTGTTCAATGAAGGCAACAAAAAACTCACAATTACAAAGAGAAAACAGGATTACTCAAGTGTTATAGGTTTTATTCATCTCCAACCAAGATATTCCATCAAGCAGTTGTGAAAAGCAGAATGCAGAATTTATTCCCAGTAAGCGGGCAGGCAGTAGTTTTTCTGTTGACACAAGAGAACTGAAAGTTTGAATTTGAAGAAACAGAATAAAAAGACTAATGACGCTTTGAATGTCAGTGTTGGAGAAGACTCTTGAGAATATCATGAGCCAAGAACAGAATCAGATTATAGAACATATCCAGTAAATCCAGAATTATCACTTGAGGTGCGAATGACTCAGCTCAACTTGTCACATTTGAATATATTATGCAATCACCCAGTTCTCTAGATAAACCATAATACTGGAAAAGATGGGAAGAGAATATTAAGATTGGGATGATAAGCAACAAGGTGGATGGAGTTAATAACAGTAGCAGCACTCATGGGAGTCTTGATAGAGCAGATTGGGGACAGATCATCCTGGTCATTAAGAGTTGACCCTATTTGAAGGCATGTAATCAAACTAATTGACATAAATTAGTTAAATTGTAGAATTAGTATATGTTGATTATGGCTATTGATTCAATTTATAAAACCGCACATCTCAAATACATGGCTCTGGGTAGCTTCAGTTCAATGCAAAAGTATGCAATATAAAAGTATATAAAACATTAAAAATCATATAATTGGCACTCAAGGTATAAAAACAATCAAAAACATTTCACATAGCCACTCCACAGACTGTACTGCCCATCTGTATTCCCAGGTTCAGTGGCAAAGCCATTTGTTTATAAAAAGTCAGTAGGTCAGGACCAGTTTGACCAGTTTGAGATAATATTCTGAAGGTTGGGTGCCATAACAGAATAGGCTCTCTTTCTAAGGCCCACAAGATGGCACTTACTATTAGATGGGACCCACAGTATGCCTCCCTTGTTAAATCTAATGGGACAAAGAGATCTAACTGGGGAGAGTTAGACCCTCAATTCTCAAAGACCTCATGACATTCTAAGTAATATGTTAGACTGAATGACGTGACAATTAGGTACGCACATAGCTTGTTTGAATTTTATGGTCACTGAGTGTTCATTAGTGCCTCCTCATAAAAATGGAGTAAAGCACAAAGTTCAGTAGCACAGATTTCTTTGTGGCTCTATTCAGCATTTTTATTGATGACTTGCATTAAGAAATGATGGGAATGATTTGCACTTTGCAGATGGCACAAAATTGGATGAGATAGTTAACAGTCTTGAAAATAGATAAAATTAAAAGTGTTTGGTAGGATAGATAAATGGCCTGGGGAAAAAAATGAAATTTAATATCCCATGCTTCCCCCAAAATAAGATCAGGTCTTATCTAAATTTTTGCTCCAAAAAACAATTGAGGCTTATTTTCCGGTTAGGTCTTAGTTTCGGGAAAATGTAATACTAAATGTCTGTCTGGCTGATAATTATAACATGGCTTATTTTTGGGGTAGGGTTTATATTACAAGCATCCTAAAAAATCATGCTTGGGCTTATTTTCCTATTGGGTCTTATTTTTTTGGGAAATGGCACAAAATGCACAGGTATAAAATAGGATTACCTGTTGATAAACATTATTATAAAAAAGTTGAATATGAATCAAATTGAATGTGAAATCCAAAGAGAACATAGTCTGACATAGCTACTGTATATAAAGAAAGTACAATTATAAGTTGCATTGACAAGTGCATAGTATCCAGATCCCTGGAATGCTGATCCCACTTCTGATATTGTATCAAGTTCTAGACACTATACTTAAAGAACAATCAGAGAATATGGGACAGATTTGGAGAAGGATAAAAAAGATTATCAAGATTTTAGAAATGTAATCACTTAAAGAAAGATTGAAGAAATTGCTAATGTTTAGCTTTGCGAAGATCCGGAAGAGAAATATGATAGCACTTTTCAGACACCTGCAAAGGCTTGTTTTCTATCCTTCCATTGGACAGACAACAGAACAAAGGATTTTAATTGCAAAATGGAAATTCTGGTTGAATACTGTAAAAGAATTATTAGCAGTAAGAACACTGTGAAAATAAGAACAATTTCCCAGTGAGGTAGTAGCTTATTGTTTACTGAATGTATTAATGCAGAGACTACACAGTGGTGTTTGGAAAATGCTTTAGCTTTAAATTCTTGTACCGCGGAAGAGATTGGATTTGATAATGATATGCCTTCTATAATTCTGTGGTATGATTTGACATTGATTTGGGGGAAGTGAGCTTTGCAGTAATGATTCATGTGTCTGCCTGGTTCAGTAGATATAGGATCCCAACCTTAAATGCCTTTTTATTATGAAATTATTTTTAATATTTTTTCATCCATTTATTTATTGTTGAGCATCTGTGAACAGAAAAGCAATTCTGAAAAAAAAATGTTAAAAAAATAGCTCGAATATAGTCTGGTGTACAAGTAGATGCATATTGAAGCATTGTCTTAAAGCTTTAAATTTGCAAGGGTTGTAAATAAGCAAATAATTAGCATCTAAATTTAGATCACTGTTCTTTTTTGAGGGAGGGGGCAGACCTTAAGTGTTACTGTTATTGTTATTTTGAGACTGAGCTTTAACAGGCTGAAGTTTTGAGTTTTCATATTTTTTGATTATTTGAGTACAGGTATTGAACATAAGAATTATTTCTGCGTTTATACTTACAGGCTTGAGAGGGGTTAGTTCTTTTTTTTTTTCCAGAACAGAATGCTTCCATTAGTATTAAGAAATGAATAAAACTGTGTATGTTAAACTGCGGCTGTCTTGAAAAATCTGTTTAGTGAGTAAGAAAGCTGAAAATAGTTAGAAGTAATACATATAATAATATTGAAAAATGATTGCCATGGGTTGCAGAAAGGTGGAGTAAATTGAATTAGGTCTGAGCCAACAGGAACCTTGAATGTACTGGATATCCTAGGATAGATAGGATCACAGGATTATATCTCCTTGAAGATAGAAAAGCACATTTCTAATGAGTACTGTTGCTCCAATAAAATATATTTCAGTCAAGCTCATAATTTATATTAAGGCATGCTTTGCTAATAATGTTTGTTAAATAAGCTGTGTTTGTTAACTTTATCAAGAATAACAAATGATATTATGGCTTATTGCAGTTTTTGCACTTTGTTATTGATTCTGAACATGAATATTCCCTATAGCTATTATTGTTAGGCCTACTATTTTTTGCTGGTCCAATTTCTTCCAGAAGCCATTTAAACTGCTGAGAGCAAATTTAGCAATTTTATACACTATTTTCTAAATGCCCATAATCTACGGGATTTAAATGTAAGAAGCCCACATTGTATTTGCTATTTGTTATTTTATATATACAAGTTATAATTTTATAACATTATGATGTTCCTTTACCATAATTTCTATTTTAGAAACCTTTGATCTTTTGACACTTAACCTGTAGAACTAGCAAACTTCTACAGTTTCCTCAGTTCTACAGTAGCCCCATCATAAGTGGAGAGGTATTCTTTATACTGACCTGTAAATAAAACAATATTAAAAATTAGGTTAATTACCATTTTATTTCATTTCCTAGACATGACATTTTCATAAAAGAAAAATTAGTTTTCTTAGCATAATTTGTAAAAACAAGAAGATGAGTACATTAATTACCACTGCTTAAAAACATTTCAAAAGCTTCAGAATTTAACTGGCTTATGCTAACCTGTAAATAATTTTAAATAAATAGACACCAGCCATCTTGTACAACTTATTTTAAAATTATGAATTTGGGATGCATGTTTTATTTTTCTGTAAATCATGGATTTTGTACCAGTGACTTTAGTTTTGCAATACATTACATATATATATATAAAAGTACTTTTCCTCCCAATGACCCACACAACTAGTTTTACTTTTTCATTACCTGACAAAAAGAGAAAGGGAAGTGCTGTAGGATTACAGTACATGGTCTTTTTCTTTCTTTTACAGAGAGAAAAGAATAAATGTGTATTATTATGTCCAAGATCTCAAAATGAAGCAATACTCCTTTCAGTAGTCTGGCTAATAAATTGAAAAGTAATAAAATTGTGACATCATGTGCCTGCCTTGCTTAGCAATGGCAATCTCAGCACTCCCTATAGCAGTCATTGACTGAATCCTACTGGTTGTTATGGGGAGGACCTATTCTGATCCAAGCTATTCCTGGCTTGGTCCCTCCTAAATCCAAACATCAGTGAAAGTAAGGGACTACCTTCTCTGCACCGCCTGTCTCCTCTCATCACTGTCCTTTTGGTAGCCCTGCGCTTTGCTGTTTCTGCAGATCGTGGGCTCTGCTTGCCCTGTCAGCCCTGAACCCCCAGCTGACCTTTGCCATCTCCTAAGTTCTACTGCAACGGAGGGGGACCAGCCTGGCTCTTTGCAAGGCAGCTGCTTGCAGAGCCAGGCCTTCTTCCCAAGGCTACATGTAGCTTTGTCCAAATTATGTGCTGCTTTCTTGTGCAGCTTTGGAAGGTCAGCAGGGACAATGGAGTGCAAGAAAGCCAAAAGGGCAAAGATGAGAGAGAGCTAAGGAGTATGGGGAATTGAAGTACCCGATGATGGTAAGTGCAAGTGAGCTGTCAAGTGCCCTGATTTTGATCATGTGGTGCTGGAGGCGCTGCAGTCGTCTTAATTATAGGGACCAGACATAACTAAAATTCATTCAGTGTCACCATAACTTTGAAAGGCCACTGAATTAATGGTTGTCAAGCAAGGACTACCTGTGCTAGCATTGAATGATCACATTCACTTAGGGCAGGGCAGCCTGTGGGCCGGATGCATCACATACAGGCCACTCCTACCTCAGCTCTACTAAGGAGAAAAACATCATGAAACATCATGTGATGGCAACATGATGCCACCAGTTTGACACCTATGATTTAGGATAATTACAAATAGTGGTTTCTATAGTGAGCATCTTTATATAGATTTGATAAGAGCTGCTGGAATAATAACATTTGAACCAACACCATTTTTTCTTCTTATAGGATTGAACATTTGAGGTTCTCTTAATAGAATGCATTAAACCCTCTATGAATATAGTTTTACTAGTTAAGTCATTCATTTGGCTAGAAAGCCAGCATATCCTGCTTTCAGAGGTGCAGTGCATTGGAATATGGAACCTTTTTAAAGTAAACTTAAAGTATAACGCTGGTTGATAATCAAAATATCATTTTGATTGACTGACAAACCATGTTTAAATTTAGGCACCCCCCCCCCTCCAGTATAGTAGAGTGACTTTTGTCTCCTTCACCATGTTGATGACTCCTCAGAAGTTTGTATTTATTGCAAAATTTTGCTTATTTGACCTTATTCTATTTGACAGTATTGATTTTTTTTAATGCTGACTGTGTTTTTAATCACGTATCAGACATGAAAGTAGCCATCTGAAGTATAGTTTTAATTCTGGTATATTAAGTTTGAAATGTGATGTAAATTATATAATACACATTCTACTGACAATTTTAATTTTTATGTAACATTCATTTAAATAAAATCAGTTTAATTATTAAATCATTGGACAAGATAACCATTTAAAGAATTACATTGCAATATCTTTACCAGTCAAAAACATAGTTTTATTGAAAATACATTTTTCTTGTTCAGTCAGAATTTTTCTTCAAGCAACCTTCTAAGAGAAACTTCTTAACAGTGAGGACAATTAACCAGTGAAACAGCTTGCCTGCAGAAATCATGGGTGCTCCATCACTGGACATTTTTAAGAAGAGTCTAGACCAATGGTCACCAACCGGTGGGCCATGGCCAATGGGGGATCCACAAGAAAATTTTGGTAGTCTGCAGAGAAATGTCACCCCCCCCCCAGAGCACCCCTCAAAGCAATTAATCCAGGCTGCGTGGGAACACAAAGCTGTGCCAACGCCTGCGGATCTCCCACCCACTCAACTCCTTACCTGGCAAACTTGCCTGGTAAGTTGCTATTTTTCCTTTCCCCCCTGACCATCAGCTGTGTTCTGCTGTGCCAGGAGATTTAGATTAGCTAGAAAGCAGAAAACATTGGATTTCTTGCTTTCTAGCTAATCCTTAGATCTCTGGCTCTGCTTTTAAGCAGAACCGAACCTTCTTTAGGACGAAGCTTCTACTATTCAGTGCAGTCTCAGATAGCTAATTTCAGAATGATAGATTTCTGAACGAATCTTTGATTTTGTGAGCAACTCAATCTGCCTGCCTGCTTTGCCTGATTTTGGGTAAAAGTTGCTCTTTTTTATAGAAAAAATCAATATTTACATACATGGTGTGTTGTGAGTTATTTTATGAATTTGCTTGCAAGCAAATTTTATGTGACAGACTCAGGTAGTCGATGGCAGAAAGATAGATCTCTGAGTGAATCTATGATTCTGTGAGCAAATCAATCTGCATGCCTGCTTTGCCTGATTTTGGGTAAAAGTTGCTTTTTTAAATAAAAAAATAAATATTTACATATTTATTATATTTACATAAATATTATAATATTTACATAAATATTTTAATTTACATAAATATTTATATATTTACATAAATATTTATAATATTTACATACAAGGCAAGCCCAGCCAGTCACATAACACCAAGCTACACCTACAAATAAGGCCACGCCCACAGAACTGGTTACAAAATTTGAATCCCACCCCTGCCTCTGTGTGTTTGTATATGTGTGTGAAAGAGAGAGAGGGAGAGAGAGAAGTTAGATCAGATCTCTCTCCTCTCTTCTCCCACCAACGTTCATCCCTCATCAAGCCACCATCAGTCAAAATTCATATTAGTGGTCCCCGAGATTTAAAATTATGAGTTTGATGGTCCCTGAGGTCCAAAAGTTGACAACCCCTGGTCTAGACAGTCACTTATCTAAAATGGTTCTCCTGCTTGAGCAGGGGGCTGGACTAGAAGACCTCCAAGGTCCCTTCCAGTTTATTCTATTCTATTGTGTATTCTATAGAATAGAATATTGGATGCCTCTGGAAATGAAAGACTGGATTGGAAGCTCTCAGGCATTAAACTGCTTCCCAGGGGCCTTGCTACTGCTTACTTTTTTTCCTCTCCGAAAAATAGATCTAGAGATGAGATTTCACTCTATTTATGTAGTAGAATCAAGTTCCAGTGTATGTGCTCTGCATATGCTGTTCAGCAGTCTATTGTTGAGTCTTTTGAGGGGTGTTATATGCACATCTGTCATAAGATATCATACATTTGCTTTCTCCTTTCCTTTGAACACACATGAAACTGGATGTTTCAAATAGATCATTTAGTCAATATTCGGCAAGATGAAGGCCAAGCTGATTTACGTTTTTTTGCAAACAATATATAGACTTGTTTGGGATATATGTGCACAACTTTATTTGTAGGCCTGCGTAATTTTATATTGGCCATAGTCACTTTAAAATTCATTCCATAACTTCCCTGGTTATGGTCAGTGGCTACAGCGAACAGGACATTAATGTAATTATATTGCCATTTGGATTGAAATTTAGAATTATTCTTTCTCGGGATGGAAAACTTACCCAATTGCCACACAATTCTTTAAAATTTTCTGCAAAAGAAATTTAGTTACCTTATATGGAACTTCTGAAGAAGACAACATGATTTATACCAGAAAATGTGAAATGGCATCTTCATGACCAATTTTTTCTCTTAAAACATGCAGTTGTTGTGTAAGGCTGTACTTGAAAATTATGTATTTTAACTTTGATTTGGAACATGAGACATGTTAATAAATGAATTATAATTAATCAAGAGCAGTGTAATAATTTACTGTTAATAATAATTAATAACCTTAACATTTGATCACAGTGACACTTGGTTTTATTCAATACTTTTGTTCTGTCAATGGAATTTATTTTTCCTCATCCCCCTTTTGCAATCAGTTGAATTTGAGGCATAGTTGGTGGAGGCAAGCAGCAATAGGAAATAGCAAATTAAGATATAGAAGTATCCTTCCTTAATGCTCACTTTCTAAAAACATGTTCATGCTGGTCTGTAGTGATTAATTATGTGCCATCAAGTTAGTGTTAAACATTAATGACCGTATAGAGGAGGAGCCTTGGTGGCGCAGTGGTTAAATGCTGCCCACAGTCTGAAGTTCAATCCTGATGAGGCTCAAGGTTGACTCAGCCTTCCATCCTTCTGAGATCCGTAAAAAGCCATCCATTGAGTGCCATGAAGCACTATGGGCAGTATATAAGTCTAAATGCTGTTGCTACTGCTATATAGGTAGACCTCTTTCAAAATGTTCAGTTACGACTATGAGTCTTGAGGTCTCCCAATGGTGCTCACTTCAACTGAGTTGAACACTTCAACTCACTCAATTGAGTTCATCTGCTTTGTTGCTGATTGCAGTAGTGGGAGGTGCTTAGTCTCCGCATTCACAGGCTGAGCTTGATTTGTGGAACACTCCTCCTTCACCACGTGACTCCTCAGAGTTC
>BHFT01025878.1:0-25940 GCA_004320025.1 Laticauda laticaudata
TTTTTGCTGGGTATGATAGACTCAAAAATAGAAAAAAAAATCAATATTTAATCTTGCACATTATAACGGCAGCCAGAGTAAGCTACGCTCAAAATTGGAAACTGTCTATTGTCCCTTCAGAGGAGCTGGTCATTAAAAAAAAATTCGAGTGTGCAGAGATGGACAGCCTCAGTAAATTACTAAAAAACAACAAAGATGGTGAATACTACAAAGTTTGGAACTGTTGGTATGAACGGTTAAAGAAAAAGCAACATTTGACAACTGAATAAGTTTTGAAATTATGAAGGACGTGCGTTTAATCATAAAGTCTTCTGTGAAAATAAAACATTAAAAAAATGAGGAAAGTATTGTAACAAGATAGACCACGTCAATGTTATGGGGTAAAAAGAAAAAAAGAAAAGTGTAACCAATGCTCAATTCCTGCTGTAAAATGTATATATATGTATATATATTTGTTTATAAGTTTGTTTCTTTTTAAATGTTTTAAATATATGAAACTTAAATAAACTTTATTTTTAAAAAAAGAAACAGTGTGAGGATGCATTCAGATTCATATTCCATGTCATAAACATAGTTTTTGAAAACTATTCTCAGCCAAATCATTTTGTGAATTAACAATGCCCAGTTTTGGATTATGGCTTAGTTTTCTAATTAGAGATTAAAAAACAAACATAATATTTCAAGATGCCAGTCTCTTCTATGATGACCAACTGACAAATAGGGATGGGATTAGCTGCAGAATGATACAAATAAGTGACTTGGATTATCTCTTTTTTATTTCGCAAAGAAGCCATAACATTATATAACAACCTTTTAGATGTTTACTTCTGCTTAAACTGCTTCATGTCAACCCTGAGCTACAAATACTATCCTTTAGTTATTTCCAACTTTTATATTATGCCTGTCTCCACTAGAAAAAAAAAATAGAGACATTAGATATATATGAGTATTGTAAATTGGCATAAAAGGATTGTTGGAACTATAGAAATCATGTTCAAAATTATGAATATGAAAAGAACTCTTTATTTACTGTGCAGTTAGGATGATGATTAAAATAAAGATTACTAATTGCATATTAAAAACTATTTGCATGATTTGGTTTTCTTCAAAGGTTCTTTGTATGTGATCAGTTTCTTCAGAATTTCAAATCTCCATTTTCTGTTGCTAAGAATCACATCATTTTATGGAAAATGTCAATTTAAAAATAGAGCATTAAAGATTAATTATGGAGTGAGGATTGTAAAAGAGCTGCGTGAAAGATTGTTTGGGAAGTTATCTAATTCAAATCCTGCCCATAACAACATGAAAACCAGCTTGGTGACTTTAGGCCAGTTATTCTCGCTCAGCCCAACTCACCTCAGAAGTTGCTATTGTGGGGAAAATAGGCAGGAGTATTAGAATGTTACTACTTTATTACACACATGCATACAAGGGTAAAAAAGTATAATAATAAAGAAACCTGTACCATATTCACTACCTCAGATAACTTAAATTTTGTCTTTGTATTTCCCATCTAGGTTTGTAAAAGAATGGATTTAGTCTGTCAGAGAATGCTAAACCAGGGATTTCTGAAAGTGGAAAGATACCATAACTTGTGTCAGAAACAGGTTAAAGCACAACTTCCAAGGTATGTGATCAACAAAACTGAAGGTCAGAGATAATGCAATCCAAAAATCTGTATGTATACATGATATTCAAGAAAAATGTCCACACACAATCATATATAGACAAATATTTAATGGATGAAATTATTCCCATTTTGTGGCAGAACCATTGTTACCGCATGTAAACAGAACAGCAGGGAGAGGTACCACTTGCCTCCTTTGTGCCGAATGATTTGATGCTTGGCATTCATTCTGAGCTTGGAATGTTTTGAAAGTGGACGTCATTTCTCCCTGTTTCAGCCAAGATTGCTGCATTCCCTTTCAGAGTCAGTTCTGCAGTGATGACATGCACATGAGAAGCTATAATACTATCGTGGGTGGTCCTGATTTTGAATGTCTGTAGAGATCCAGATTTCATCATTCTCAGAGTTATTGGTTTGTTCATTATTTCATTAACCAAGGTTCATTATTTCATTAATGAAGGCTTTCTGAGAAAAGAAAATGACAAACATTTTGAAAAAAGATAAGCAGTATGAATGCACTTCTTAAATAAATAGTATAGAAAAGATATACAATGTAAAATTAATATATCCCAGAATAGAATAGACATTTAAACTAAGCATAAATTGTAGCAATGCCCGGATGAAACTAATGTAACTTCCTAGTGCCAAAAGGTTGTTATTATGGGCACTAGGCACGCCACCCAGAAGAATAATGGTATCGTGCTATCCTCGCTCAGAAAGGGGTATCATACCAAGCTGATGAAAAGTGCTCCTAAATACAATTGCTATATGTGTCTCCAGTGACATCATTAGTTCCAGGACTATAATCAAATGGGGTAGTTCAAAACAAAGTGCAATCCCCCCCACCCCCGAAAAGCAAATTGAGGACCATGTGTCCAGACAGACTATTTCTATTTTGCCTTGATCTGGTTTTAGCTATGATAATGTACTCATTCTCTCCATTACTATGCTTAGGGGTCAGCTCAAGTCATCAATTAGTCACACAAATTACTTTATTAATTCAATATTATTGATATTTGACCTGTAGTGCTTAAGAGTAGGAGCAACTTTACAGATAGAGATCTAACTTCTAAGTAAGGAAGAATTTTTTGACTCTGAAAGGAATTAGGCAGTGGGATGGCCTGCCCTGGTCAGGGGACTGAGCTAGAAGACCTGCAAGATCTTTGCTAGCCCTTTGATTCTGTGATGGTTGATGTACATTTATGAGTCAGTTGTTTGTACTACTACTACTAATACTGCCACCATCACCACTTTTAAACCTTATATGCTACCTGACTCACAATGACGCTGGGTGGCTCAAAACAAACAACCAAGAAATCAATAAAGATAAAAACAAAAGAAACTTTTGAGGAAACTTTGAGGGAAGCAAGGGGTCTCACTCTCGCCAAAAACTTGGGTGAACAACCAGATCTTTATGGCTCTTTTAAACAGTATCCATATCTTGGGAGGAACCTTGTTCCAGAGGACAGGTGCTGCTACAGAAAAGGCATTCTTCCGGTGTCCTGATGGGTGATGTTTACTCAGATGGACCCAAAGTATGCCAATCCTACAGCATCAAACCAGGCTGGCAAGTGCGATGGGAGACAGGCACTCAAGTGACCAGGCTCTGTGCCCGTAGGGCTTTATAACTTAATAGTTTATAACAACTTACTAGTGGGAATCTGATCCCAAAGGACACTGTGTTAGATTAAACAACTATATATAATAATAGCTTCCTTTCAGTATAAGAAACTTCCACTATGCCACAACATTTCCTTTTAGAATATGCTGACCAGTTTGATTTGCTTGCAGAGGCCTGATGTTGCAATGTTTTGCTTGCATGTCTAGTTACCAGTCTCATGTCTGCTTTTTCAGTTTTCTCCCTTTCTCGATTTATTGTTGTCAGGATCTATCAAAAGCTCTTCCAGTATATGTCTTCCCTTATTCATTTGAATGTAATAATCCATATTCTACTCAATCTCCACGAAGCAATGTATGATGTAACAAATCTAAAAGAAATTTTAAACAGCATCATTAAAATATCTTAACACTAAAAATAGTTAGTTCTCGACTTACAACCACAATTGAGCTCAAAATTTTGGTTGCTAAGCAAGACAGTTAAGTGAGTTTAGCCTCATTTTATGATCTTTTTTGCCAGTTATTAAGAGAATCACTGCAGTTGTTAAGTGAATCTAGTTGTTAAGCCAATCTGGCTTCCTCCATTTACTTCACTTGTTGAAAGTTGGTTGTGAAGATTACAAATGGTAATCACATGATCCCAGGACAGTTCAACTTTCATAAATATATGCCAGTTGCTAAGCGCCCAAATTTTGATCAGTGACCATGGGATGCTGCAACAGTTGTTAGTTTGAAAACTGAGCATAACTCACTTTTTTCAATGCCACTATAACTTTGAACGGTCACTAAACAAATTTTACCGGCAGACAAAGGCCGCTCAACAGTGAAGATGAACCACACAGATTATGAAACAAAGGCATTTGCCCTGTTCAGTGATTCATCAGCATACAGAACAGTAAAGACATCAGAAATGAGAACAATGGTCACCAAACTGAATGCGTATCTCAGTCAACTCAAACAAAACAACTGTATAAGGAGAAATAATGTTTGAAAATGAGAGGAACAGAGGTGGCCCCAGTGAGATTCTACAGATTCCCCAAGATACACAAAATAGAAGTCCATCTCAGACCTATTGTAATGCTACGAGACAGCCCTACGTATAACCTGGCTAAATGGCTGTCACAGTGCTTAAGCTTTCTGACACGGTCCTCAAACAGCATAGACACATCATCCACACAATGTGGCTCCTGATGAGATAATGGTCTCCTTTGATAGAGTGTACCTATTTACATCCCTCCCTCCCCACTTAGCATATGAGGTAATAGATAGAAAACTAAAAGAATACAACACAGAACAACCTAACCAGGACACAAACCAGAGGTGGTATTCAGCAGGTTCTGACCAGTTCTGGAGAACTGGTAGCAGAAATTTTTAGTAGTTCGGAGAACCGGCAAATACCACCTCTGACTGGAGATTTTACAGTATCCTTCCCCTGCCACGACCACCAAGCCATGCCCACAGAATTGGTAGTGAAAAAATATGAATCCCACCACTGACACAAACCATGAAGCTACTTCAATACTGTCAACACACTTTCTTCACATTCAAAAGCGAAATGTTCGAACAAATTAAAGGGACAGCCATGGGATCCCCAATATCAAGAATCATTGCAGAAATAGTCCTGCATGAACTAGAACATCGTGCACTTGAGAACTACACACCTAAATTATGATGCTGCTACGTGGATGACATGTTTGTCATCATCAAGAGAAATGCACTTAAAGAAGAAATGCATTTAAAGATTTTCATACAATTCCCTACCATACTGTTTACAATGGAGGAAGAAAAAGCTTGGCAGTTACCATTTTTAGATGTACTTATCAACAGACAAGAAGCTGGAAGCTTAGAAAACACTGTTTATCGCAAGGCCACCAACTCACCATGCATTCTGAATTTCAGTAGCAACCATCAACTGGAGTACCCATCAAGCCAAACAGCTAGAGAGCAGGTACCTACATGAACAATTCAAGCAGTATCCATAATCATTTGTTGCAAATATCTGCCCAACACGATGGAAAGAGAAAGGAAGGTACAATTTCAACCACATGGCATACTCTGCCATACATTAAAAAAAAACATTTCAGAAGCTATAGAATGAGATCTACAAGTGGGCTTCACACACTGCCCAGAGGCTGCCAAATAATGCATTGTAAAGATTGCTTGGAGGTGGGAGATGCTTCCAATGTAATCTACTGAATCCCCTGCATAGATTGCCCCTGTGACTATGTTGACAGACTGAGAGGAAGCTAACCACCATATTGCAAGAACACAAATGAGTGGTCGGATGAGGAGACCTGAACTCATTGGTAGCCTCACACAACAATGTACATGGACAGACATTCAACTTTGCAACTACTAAGATTGTTGAACGAGCAGGCACAAAAACAGCCAGGGAAGTGATTGAAACCTGGGAAACAGGCCCCTCGTCAGTCAACAGGAGTGCTGATTTACCAGAAGCCTATCAAGTACTTAAGAAGGCAAGGGCTGGGCAGCACAAACAATTTTAAGCTAATGATTTAAAAGCCACACCCCAATCAACATCTAAAAAAAAACCACTTATAACAAGCATTATAAAGACCACTCACAGAACAGCATGCACTCTGTTAGAGAGAAGTTCCCTGAAAATGGGCTCCAGCATGAGTCCAAAAGCTCGGAAGACAAAACTGGTCCCAGTGACCAACCCAAATTGTATCCTGCAACTGAATGAAATGTAAGTTGAAGTCTACTTGTACATGGCACCTAGAAAAGCATCAGGGTTGCATCTTAAAATATTTAGAACATCCTTCATACGTGTGTGTGTGTCTGTGCTAGGCGTGTTAATAGAGGCATGTTGATATGTGTCAGTTGGGTACTGAGGGGACAGGATATGTGTTTTAGAAATATAGGGTAGAATTAATGTGTGGATTTTAGGAGCAAGCAATATTTTTGTAACTATGTGCATTATATGCATTATAATTATAAAAATTAAAAAAAATATTTTAGATATTAATAGCATTGAGTTCTTGGAAAAAAAACTAATAAGTAAATAAATAAAACAAGTGTACAAAAAATGCATACATAGTGGTTCACCACCTTTTCTTTCAGGTTTACACCACTTATATCTGCTTTAGAATTCTTCACGGCTGCATTTAGATCCAGAATTTATAATTTTTTTTGTATGTGTGTGTGTGCCTGTGTGATACATGGATATATAGATATAGATATAGTCTATAGATATATAGTTCACCATTCTGTAGGTTTTAGATAGGTTTTAACTTTGTGTTATAGCAAGAAATAAAACAATTTGTAATGCTTGTGACAGAAAATTATGAAATGTTAAATTGTGTAGATAATTCAACAAAGCACTTTGCTTAAATCTCCCCCCTGGACCCACTCATGGAAGCGACTGTACCAAGTCTTTGGGAGTTTTATTGCTTCATTGCTCTGAGGAGCAAAAGCCACAGGACAGTTCCTTCATGAGAAAAGCATTCTGAATGATTTCCATAAACCTAATCAACAGCATCTGAAATTTGAAGTTAAGGTCCACACATAAAAAAGAGATGTTCAGTATTTCTGAGCACACATTAAGTAAGTAATGTCTTCTTATTTTTAAGAGCTTTTGGGTTGGCACATTTAAATCATTTCTTCTATTAGTTATATATAACTTTTAACACATTGTACTCAGCAGTATGGTTTATTATTTATGAAGTGCTATTGATCATAGTTAATATTTAGGGGCCTCAAGAAAGAATTATAAGTTGATCATGAATCCCAACTGATTGATTCGTTATATGCAAATTCATGATGAAGTAAATCATTCTATTTGGGGAAAAATGATGCAGTAATATGTTACCATTTTTCATGCAAGAATAATTCTTTTTCTTATGATACTTATTGTTTGAAAATTAGGAATTTTTTGTTTTGTAACATTTTGAATTTTATCCATTCCTGAAAAGTATTTCAAAAAAGTATACAGTTGGAACAAAATGGAAGGTTTTTTTAAATTCAACTTTCAATTTTTAACAAAATTAAATGAATAGAATTGGGAATGTTAGACAGTTCTGATGACTACACTTGAATTTCTCTTTTAGACGGGAATCAGAAAGGAGAAATCATTCACTAGCTCGCCATGCAGATATTCTTGCTGCAGTAGAAACAAGGTTATCACTGCTAAACATGACATTTATGAAGTATGTGGATTCCAACCTCTGCTGCTTCATACCTGGAAAGGTAATGTTTAAAAGGGGCTATATTAAAGTTAAGGAAATATATCTTAGCACTAAATTGTTTTGTGGACATCAGTAATGAAGTTTAAGGATCTCCTGTACATATATTGTGCTGTTTGCTATTTATTATCTATTCTTGTATAAGACTTCTTTTTCCTTTCTTATAATAAATGGGCTTACCTGGCTGGAAAGTCTTTAATGATATATTATAGTGTATAAAGACATATATAAAATATTGATTAAAATTAGTTTGTTTTCCAGATTTATTATGATTTACTATCCTCAGATTTACTATGCCTGGAAGTCAGATTAACCTACATGTCTTTAAGTTGTTTTACAAGCTATTTCTATTACTACTTAATTTGTTCTTAAATAATTAAAAAGTCATTATGGAAAACCATGTCCCTGTTGGAAAGTATGTTTAGTTGATCTTACTGTAGCCAAGACTCTTATTTTTCCCATTTATTACTAGGTAATAGATGAAATTTACCGTGTGTTAAGGTATGTAAACTCCACTAAAGCTCCTCAAAGAGCCCATGAAGTCCTTCAGGAGTTAAGAGACATTTCATCTATGGCAATGGAATATTTTGATGAGAAGATTGTTCCAATTCTAAAAAGAAAATTGCCTGGTTCAGATGTATCAGGACGTCTTATGGCAGCAGCTCCAGGTACTGCTTTGAGGATCTTATTCTGTTCAGCCAATAGGAAACTATCTTAATTTTATTGTTGAATGATTTGTTTATTCAATATAAAAATTGGCTTACTGCAGAGAATTTATGGCAAGAATGAAATATATTTTCAAATGATCTTAAGATGATTTCCTCTTGCGTATATGCAAATGTTCTTTAAAAGTGACAGAAGCACTTTTTAATGAATTTATGGAAAACATACCTATACTGGTATTTTTCAATCTCTTTAATAAGCACCTGTCCAGCATACACAATAATTTTGGGGAAGCAAAAATATAACCAATATTAATTAATTAATAAAAATAAGTTCCCCACACAGAGAGTTAATTAAATGAGTTTGAAGAATAAATGCAAGTAGCCAAAGAGAGCTTTAAAAATATGGCTTGACTTGATTTAAAGGGGCTTGCTTGGATTTAGTATTGTTCAGGGCTTTCCATTAATTTAGCATGAGTAGGCTTCCAGTTAGAATAAATACAGATTAGGTTGAGATTCCCAGAATTCTGGGAATTGAAATATATCTTAAAGTTGCCAGGCTTCAAAAATGCTGCTTTAGACAAATTGGAAACTCAGTGTATTTGTAAATTGGAGTAGAGTGAAGAATCCATTTAAGCATATCTTATAATACCCTTTTTCAACCACCTATCTTTCTGTCTAACTATTGCTTCATACAAAGGTATTTTTATTTCTACTTCTATTCAAAGCTGGGGAGTTGACAGCCCTGGTCTAAAAGAATGATCCGGGAAAAGATGTTGCACCAAAAATACAAAAAAAATTGGCTAACAGTTTAATAATGAACAAAGAAACCAGCTGTTAATAATTAAAGAGATATACAAATAAGAAATCAGAAGAATGGCTTGGATAATTTTCCTATATTGGATTTACAAATGAGACCTGTTAAACCTGTTGAAAGATTTGGAGAGAAGATTTTGTTAAAAAATTTGTTATAAAGTCGATTTATTTGATCAAAGTTAAACTCAATGTTGCTATTTCTGATCACTCTTAGTATACTTCTACTGACCAGGACTAAATGATAAAATGTTAAATTTGCTTACAGATAAAAGATGAGGTGTAGAATGAATAGTTTGTTATCTTTTTAGGGAAGGGGATAAGTTGTTTAAATTGTTTATACTTGTGATGAAGGTGGAAGTTACTTCTTTATATATTTCTTTTTTTCTTTCTTTGCTTTTCTGTTTTCTTTTCTTTCCTGTAGTTTCTTTTTTTAATCTTTTATTTTTTTATTTATTGTAGTTTTCCATCTGTTTATGCTAGGTACACATTATTTTTAAAAATGAAATTAAGATTTGGGCAGACTGCGTTCCATAGCTGATTTCCCTTTATTCAAAATTAAACACAATAAAATGCTTCAGCACATGCTTTGAGAAAAATATTATGGTTGAAAATAAAGGGGTGAGACAAAAATCATCCTGAAAAATATAGAGAGGACTCCATCTTCTCTTTAGAGCTGTTGAGATGTAAGGCAAAGAAAAAAAGGTAATACTCTGACAAAGACATTTTTGAGCAATAAAAACAGGGAGCAATGCCATATCAACCATAGCAAAAATATTCTTTGTCCTTCATTTCTTAAATAGCCAAAACAAGACATTAGAATCAATCTGGGTTGGTCATTGTGATGACCCAGGGCATGGTACAAAGATCACACAAACAGCTGGCAGTTCAAACTGCCCCCTTATTGCTCCAGAGTTTCCCAAACACTCCCATGTTTCTGTCAAGTCTCAAGCGAAACCCCACACAAACCTCAAGCAGCTTCTGGCTGCAATTAGTCCAGCCCAGCGCTCTCTGAACCAAGACTGCTCAGCAATAAATCCAAAGATATTTGGCAAATCAAGGAGTTCAAGGAACAAAAGATCCAGGTAATTAGTCTAGAACTGTCCACAGGAATGCAAGGACTCATGGCCAGTTCAAACATGCACGTTTCAGAAACTCAGCATTTGTTCCCGACAAATGTCCTTCCCCACTGTGTCTCCTTAAGTCTCATTCCCCTGGTGTACCTTGTGAAGATTGGCAGGGCACTTTCCTCGCATGTAGACTGCTCCGTTGCCACTGATCACGCCTCCTCTCCACTCGCCAAACCCTTGGATCAGGAGGGGGTGGTCCTGGCTCCTCGCCTGAGCTCTGTCCCTCATGTTCCTCCTGCCTCTGTTCCTCCTTGCCTGCAGGCCTTACTACTTCAGAAAAACATTGCATGGACTGACTCTGTCCTTCCTCAGTTTCCTCCAAAGCCAAGGGAACCACCCTCTCAACAACTGGCATTTCTTGTTCCAGTTCATCTTCCCCCGCAGATTCAGACTCCGATAGGGGCATGACAGTCACCAGGAGCAGAGGTTTAGTCTTCTGAATTTTCAGAGCCATGCTGGAGCCATCCTCAGGGAACTTCTCTCTCACCAGAATGTGTGGGTGGTGATGATATGTTCACTTTGTGAATTTGATGTACAGTTTTTGAGCTTTGTGATTGAAAACAGAAAATAAAGCAGAAAACAATCTCTCTCTTCCTTTAGTTCCAGGTCCTTCTGCAGCTTTAACTACAATGCAACTCTTCTCCAAGCAAAACCCATCAAGGCAAGAGGTCACCAAACTTCAACAACAAATTAAAACTAATGGTGCAGGTGTGACTGTATTACGACGTGAAATTTCAGAGCTTCGCACCAAAGTGCAAGAGCAGCAGAAACAACTCCAAGACCAAGATCAGAAACTGCTTGAGCAAACCCAAATCATAGGTGAGCAGAATGCCCGGCTGGCAGAGCTTGAACGCAAATTGAGAGAAGTTATGGAAAGTGCAGTAGGAAATTCCTCCGGGTCAACACCAGCTGAGGAGGCCCCTAGGAAACGGAAGAAGGCTACTGATTCTATAGGTTCACCAAGAAAGTCAAAACGCCTTCGAAATAATAAATAACTTTGGGATAAACAGCACTTCCAGGAGAACACACTGCTCTAATAGCTGAAGCTGGTTGTCTGGTCTGGATTCTGCAATTTATAGCATATATCATCTAGGCTGCTGGTTTTTCAGAATATCATAGCCTCGAACAACTTTCTCTCATTGCTGAGACATTACTTCACAACCCACCCCAACAATCCCATTTCAGTTTGAGTGGGTCTGTTGCACAGGACAATTATACTTTCTCACAAATTTGTACCTGCCAGACCTAGTATATCATATCCTAAAAAGTTTGCTTTCATTTTCTATGTGGAAAATGAGTACTCAAATGAAACCTATGTTTTTTCATCAATTTCCATAAATTAGTATTTCAAAATAAATTCAGGCTCAGTCGTTGATAAAGTTAGAGATGGTTAAACAACAGATGTCCTGTTGTCTTGAAAATACCCACTTTTAAACAATTGTGGAGGGGGGAGGCTTACTTTTTGTTGCAAGTGACCTTGTTTAGAACATTTGAAAAGTAGTTTGTATGTGTGAGAGTCTACATAACAAGTAAGCTGACAGTATTGGCTATATATATTTTTGTAAATTTAACCAGCAAGGGATATCTCAGTCTAGTTTCCACAAATGCATACCCTACTTCTAAGCATTAGGAGCCATATTTTTTATCTTGCATGGAGAGATGCATGCATTACTTAGTCAGCTTGGTAAAAGCATTTGCCTGGAGTCACTGCTGAATAGTTGGCTTCTCCTATCTTTTGAAAGAACATGTGTTGGTTCCTCACCCATGACTCTGCATATATTTTGAACACAACTTTTCTTATCTTTGGAGCTAGTTTGCCTGAATGCTACAAAGGAATATATAAGCCAAGCTATTTTGCTGCTTCTGCTTGCTTGTTGACTTAAAGCAGATTGCACGGTTTGGCTCCTTTTGCTCATGGGTTTCTGATTATACACTACTAGTCCTGATTCAGTGATTGAAAGATCATTAAACTGGACAGAATATATTTATTGATAGAGTACACAGACTTGCTGAGTCATCATCCAAGTTTTATGTGTGTTGAGAAAAAGATCTACTGTTATGTGGAAAGAACTCTCTGTAATCCTGTGTTCTAGCTGTCATCCTAAAAAATACCTTGTTCAGATTTAAAAATAATTTGTTTTGCACCCTTCCTGTTTTGAAATTGAACTGGAAAAGCATGTTTTGCACTGTACAGTCTCTGGATTTGTCACTTTTAACAGCTTCCAAGTTATAATGTACAGTTGATTCCCAGTTATGTTTCTTTCTAAACCTGCAACATATATTGTTTTCCATGTTTTAATTTAATATTGCTAAGTAATGTAATTCTATTGCTTGACTGTTACATTTTTCCCTCAACCTGCTATGATTAATTCAGCTTTTTGATAATGTTGAAATTTGAAATGGAAATGGAAAAATGGATCTGATTGGTTATTCAAAAAGCTCTTATGTGATAATATTCTTAAAGTACATGGGTTTAAAACAGATGGATTATTCATTTTCATTAGTTAATTAGACAAAAAATGTTTTGCCAAGGATTTTTCTTGGATTTTTCTTTTTAAAAAATCTCTTAATTTTAAATTTGGAATACGTATTCCCTAAAACAAAGTACTGCCAATTGTTGTCAAGAGTTTGGAGTATTTAATTCTTTTTTTAAAAAAATATTGTTTTGCTACCTTAAGACCATTTTGCAATGTGTATTTGTTTAATTTTAAATGGGAGCAGGCTATGTATCTTACCAGTGGGCATACACTGAATTATTTCAGATAATATAATAATTTTGAAACATTCGCTTGAGCATTTCTTAATTGATATATCTTAGTATATCACGAATCAGCATTGGTATATTTAATTTTTAATTTATAAAGAATAATATAGATACAGTATTTTTAAAGTGAATAAGTTCCAACTTCCTGCGTTTTGATATTTATTTTTGTATCATGGACTAGTCACATCTTGCAAGATACAGCTATGGCCTTCAACCTGGTTATCTTAAGAGAGTCATATTCATTGAGGAGGGAGTTATCAGTAACAACACATTATTTCCTGAATTCTAGACAGTATGTCTCTCAGTAACAGTTGCTGGGGAATGTCAATGGGAAGATGCTGGTGGGTTTGTTTTCTATTTGTGGGTTACCCTGCACATCTTTGAATACACTGGAAATAGAATGCTAGACCAAATGGACATCTGGACTGATGTATCAGGATTGTGCTTTCACTTTCCGTATTAGTGGTTCCATATCAGTGGTTCTTCCCTGCCTTTTTCCACAGAATAAACAATATTTGGTACAATGCAACATGCTAGTATTAGGGCATAAAAAGGTAGTTGTTTCCCACTTTCTGTAAGAGTAAGATCAAGTTCATGAGTTCTAACTGGAAAGTACAGTATGTGTTTGTATTTGAATACATGCTTGCAGATATTACTTTCCTGTGTATGGAATTTATTCGCAAGCTTTAAAGTATTATAGTTGTTCACTGAATTTAATTTCTGCATCACTGATTGGATCCACATAATTTTTACACAGATACTATTAAAAGAAATTTGAGTCCCAGTTGTCTCATGCAAACTATTGATTGCAAGATACACATGAATTAGCCAAGAGTAAGTACAGAGTAAAAAGCCTGTTCAGAAAGAGAATAACAAATATGTTCATTCAGATATAGGAAAAATACTTTCACTAGATTTCTATTAGTTTTCCCTATTTTAGGCTTTACTATTCATATAGGGATTAAGAATTAGAGGTTGATAAACAAGGATAAAATCTGTCAAGAGCCAATATGAATTGTAACAGTTTTAAAATCTAGAAATTGTACTTAACCTTGTATTGCCAAAGGAAAGGATACCCCCTTCTAATTTTAGTGACCTTAAGTGAAAGATGGCTGTCTAAGAAGGAATCTACATCATGTGAATTTTATATTTACAAAGTAGCATAAACTAGTAAAATAATAATGTGCACTGAAGAAGTAAAAGTGTGGAGAGCATAAGAAGCTTTGTCAGCAAAACCAGGAAAATCTGTTCACTCTGGGATACAACTAGCAAAAGACAGCTAGCAGAAACCATATTTTTTTACAAAATGCTGTAGCTGTAGAAATGTTCAGGTATCTAGATCTCAGATTTTCATGCAGAGTGGGTAGTGTTCTTTCTGATTGACTGCCATAAAATTGATACTGATTTTTAGTAACAACATAGATCAGAGGTCTCCAACCTTTCCGGCTTGCAGACCAGCAAAGGTAGCAGGGATGAGATGGGGAGACAGGATAGTTTTGCATGCCATTTCCCACAAATGCAGCTTCACACACACTTTCCCATCACTTTTGCAGCCTGGTTTTGAACAGGCTGCAGCACAACACTAGGCTGTGGAGTTGGGGTTGGGGAATTCTGACATAAATTTTCTCTATGATCTTCATCGTTTAAACTCTGATTTGTCTACTTTTTCCAAAATCCTCCAAAGAAATGTTTTAAAACAGCCCAACCCAAATGAACGTGATGGGAAGTGTCCAGCAACCAGAGGGAAAGGGCATGCTCATAGTAGCCAAAAGAGCCAAAGGGAAACTTGCCAGATCCCATTTCCTAACTGCATCATCGCCAATATTATCAATGAAGCATCATGTAACAGTTATATGGCAAGACGTGTAAACATGTAAAAACTGCAACAGCTTTGGAGTGATGCCTCCTCTCATATAGCCTGGGGATGAGAAAAGGGAAATTTTATGACTGGGCGTAGTTAGTGGGATGAGTCTTCACACAATCCTGTCATCAAGCATATGTCTCTGAAATTTCTGTAGAAAAAAGCAAACATGGAGAGAGTGGTTCAGTAATCATTACTGAATATGAAATGTAGCAAATCTAGTATAATAAGTGGTGAAGGTTCCTTGATCCCATTATCTTCTGGCAAGATCTGAATCATTTAGAAAAAAAAATGTGGAATACACTTTTCAAAGAAGAGATTTTCTTTAATAAAATGGTCTTCCAATATGATGCAACTTATGTATTTATCATATGGCACATTGACCTATTTCAGTAAAAAGGAACACGGGGGGTAAAATACAAAACAAAATATATAAACTGACATTTTAACAAGAAGATTACAAATAATTTTTACATCATTTGTTGCAGCCAGGGAATCAGTGAAATGTCCATTATGGGCTCTGTTTTGACATTCTCAGTATGTATTGGATAATTTGTTTCTGGCCCTATGATCACAATTCAGTAATAGTATTTTGCCCCAATGATAGAGGGCACCTGCATATCGATCATGATCAGTGTGAATTCAGTTCAGTGTTGTCCATATCGCATAGGGCTAGTCAAATCCAGGTAGTTTTTCCAAGATGCAGGAAATCTTCGACATTGTTGGGAGCGATTCAGTGTTATTTCCACAAGTTGTGATGTTGAAATCATTTTTTACAAATGCTTTAGCAGTAAAGATGTGTCTAGATCACAATCTATTTTACTCCAAGCAGGCCATGCCATTGGCAGTGGGGAATTATCAATAATCTTAAGGTATTCTTGAAGGAGGACCTTGTTTTCATCTTACTTCTGAGTGGTGGTATATGACTCAGAACAGGCAACCGATATATGGGATTAGATCATCCCACTAATGATATGTGCATTGATTCATAAAATTGTGAGTCAGTGTGATGCAATTAATGCCAAAGTATGTTTTTCACACTGGAAAGAGGATGGCTATAAATGCTTCATATCTCACTATGATACTGATAATAATGTATATTGTTGCTGCATATTATTTTACATTAGAGCTTGTCCTCAAAAACTTCATTTGAGTGAGACCATCTTAAAGAAATTCCCTCTTTTTTTAGTGATAGGAATGCCTCTTTTAAAGTATCGCAATAGACTTATGAATCACAGGTAGGAGAGTCTTCTAGGGAAGTAAAAAAAAAAAAAAAANCTTCTAGGGAAGTAAAAAAAAAAAAAAAGCCATAATGGCAGACAAAAGTGTCAATCTTCCCGCACTGACCCCAGACTGACATGACTTCCACCTTACAAGAATTCTGCAAATATTTGAAAATATTAGAGAAAGACACATGGCTGTCTTTCCAAGCTTGGAATTCCAAGCTCTGCCTCTCCCTCCCTCCTTCCCTCCCTCTCTGTCACATCTTTGTCATTGCAGTCAGTCAGTATGCATTGTTCTGTGTAAAATCATGACCACAGTCGTCGTCCCATGATTTTTCATGTCGTGAATGCTTTGCTTAAGCCGATGTCACACTGCACCAATGGATGGAAAGAGGATGTAAAACGGAGAAAAATGCTTGCCATCTGTTGGTTAACGCGATGCATCCGTTCTGTATCATCAATCACTGCATGCATGATTAATACGTTCTATCCTTTTGTTCCCCGTATGTGTCGTGGATGTAGAACGGACGCGGCGGAAAGTTCATCCGCTCAAAAAGTTTGGTGCAGCTCAAAACTTTGAGCGGATGAACTTTCCGCCGCGTCTGTTCTACATCCACAACACATACGGGGAACAAAAGTTCTATGTCCGTCGTCATCCGTTACACGTCCACTGTATCCGCTCGGCATCCGCTGAGCATCCACGCAACTCACATCCGCTCCAGCGGAAAATGGAAAGAGGAAGCAAAATGGACGCGGAACGTCCGTGCAGCGTTAGTAGCACGGACATAGAAAGGATGTAAGCGGATGCAGCTCGCATATAAAGCATTAAAACGGAAAAAACGTTCGTATAGGGGACGTATTTCGGATATTTAGGAATGTCTGGAGATGTCTAGAGGATGCAGAAAGGACACCTAGCGGAAAACCAATATTTCCTATAAAATGGGAGGAAATCACACTCTGCATTCTCACTTTCAGTCCACAGCCCTGTGGTTGCAGACCTCTTCGCACTTTGCTCTTGCTCTTGCTATCCACAGCATCAGTCATCTCCACCATGGAATCGTCGCAGGCATCCTTTTTTGGTAGCCGCCATCATTCTACACAGTGCGAGCCCTTTCAGGCTCTTTCAACCTGTTTTCTACGCAATGAAAAGGAGGCGTCCAAGAAAGTGTGTGGATCCGAAGATGGATCAACGAGAAGAGCCAGAGTACGGGCTGTATGACAAGCTGATGGTGGAGCTGAGGAAGCGAAGACACTCGTGCATTCCAACACTCTCTGAGGGATAGCCACCAGATGTTATGATGAAGTTTGTGGAGCGTCTGAGACCTCAATGACAAGACCAAAGCACCACCTTCCGGCCTCAGGCCCTGGACCCTGGACTGAAGGTGGCAACTGACATCCTGCGCCACCTGTCTCCAGGGACCACGTCAGAACAATCGCAGGTAAAGCTGGAGGGTCACACAACACCATCGCATGTGGCAGAGAAGTGGGCAGGCATCATCAAAGAATACCTGGAGGAACTCTCCAGTGCCGCACCACTGAAGAAGGCGGAGAAAGTTGGCAGAGCCAGTGGTAATCAGAAGTGGAACTTCCCCCGACGTTGGAGGCCATAGATGGAAGTACTGCTGCAAACCCAGCCAACCTAGGGGTCACGTTATCACAACTAACAAGGGCTTCTTCAGCATATCTTTGCCATGGTCGATGCTGACGACAAGTCATGTACATTGATGCTTCGGCATAGGCTCAGCTTCAGAATGCCCAGGTTATACACGCCAGGACCTCAAGCGGGGCTGGAACGCAACCTCATTCATGGCTTCCCAGATCCGACCCCCTGCCCAACGACACACAAAAGTGCCCTTTCCATCGTGAGGGGAGATGCTTCGTCCCTCAGTAACTACTCATGAAGCCTAGCACTTCCAGATTACCTCACCCGTGAAGAGAGGATCTTCAACTACAGGCTTGTCCAGGGCAAGAACGGGTGGAGAATGCTTTTGGCATCTGGCCAAGCAGGTTCCGGTACTCTCACCACCAATCAGCATCGGCCCAAGACCGTGAGGAACATCGTGTGAACTTGCTGCACTCCTGCACAATCTAATGCGCGTCCGGCTACCCAGTCTTGAGAACAGGCTCGTGGACCTCCACAAGCAATGGGGACATGGAGCCTGGTGAATGGAGGCAAGGACTAAACCTGAAAGACACTGTGGATGTGCCAGGCGCCCAACAGAGCTTCAGTGAAGGAAGAAAGCAAGCGGCAACCTCCTGAAACACTGGTGCATACTCCCCAGCTGGACAGTGGAGTGGCAAGAAGGATGGTAGATGCCTCAATCGATGCTTCTTGAGCCTGTCCTATCACACTGATGAGATTGTGCCATGTATGTTGATGGCCTACAATGAAACAGGGCTTTAATAAAGAGTTGTGTTTATGTTGAAATGTGTTTGACTGAACTGATTAAATTGTTATGATAAAGGGCCATAGGTGGGCACCTGGGAGATGGAACCATACAGTCCGACTATGCTTGCACTGGAGTTTATCTATCCACAGCTATTATCCATCCCACTGTATCGCCTTGCCCATCACCACTGCTATCGCTTACCCATCCCACAGCTGCCATCCACGCTATCCTTACCCATCCCACAGCTATCCATCGCCAACTGCTATCCTTACCCACCACAAGCATCAAGGCTTAAACCATTTCTAAGTTTCCACCAAGACTTTAGTAAAAGAACTGGAACTAGTTGGTGAAGCAAAGATAACTTTATTAAAAAGACGTAGGACTTTATTAAAAAAAGCAAAACATGAACCAAGAAAAGTGTCCCAAGCAAGATTAAAGCCAACAAGTAACACCCAGGTCCCTGGCACTCTTCTCAGTCACTCTGAGGCGTGCCCATGGTCTCAGGGTGAAGGGCCAGGGGCTAGTGTCAGGTGGCAGTGCTGGAGTGGCTGGTCTGAGGCGGCCGATTTGGGTGCCTGGCCCTGAGAAGGACAACAGGGATGGTTTTGCAAGAAGCTCTCCAGAGAGCTGGCTCAGTCCGTGATGTTGAGAGCCCCTTCCTCCAGGAATGGGATGTCCAGCCCAACACACGATGACGAGATGTTCTGGAGCCGGGCTTGGCTGTGGGTGGAGGAAGGAGGAGTGTTAGTGGGGCTGTCTGGTCTGCAGCTGAGCGAGGTGAGGGCGTCGTGGTATCGGTGGCATCGGTTGGCGTCGTGGCATCTGTGGCAGGGCGAGGAACCTGTGCCTGGATGGGAAGGGCTGCCTGGTGCTGCAGAACTCCTGGTATCCGTAGCCCTGGTAGGTGAGGGCTGTTGAAAGCCTTGGAAGGGCTGTGAATTGCTGGGTGGAGGAGCAGACCTGGAGTGGGTCAGAGCAGGTTTCATCTGGGCCTGGAGGGTGGTGCAGAAGACCTGTGATCCTCTCCTTGATCACCTGGTACTGGTCTTCGGCATTTCCATGAGGGTCTGGTTCACGTAGGTGAGGAAGGGCTTTCTGTTAGAGATGGTATGTCGGTGTGTACAGCTGAGAGGAGATCTACGATGCTCTTGATGTGTCCTGATCTCCAGAGGACAGTGTGGCTCTGTCCCTCTGTCTGCCTCTCTGCCTGCTTTCTGTGGAGGTGGAGCTGGGTGTGGTGTGGGTGGTCTCTGGTGGCCGCAGCCTCTCTTTGCTCCATCTGCGTCAGGGGATCCTCCACGTGCTCCGGCATGGTGGTGTGCACTGTCGGGGGTCTCCATCATGGGGCAAGCTCCACAGATACCTTGCCTGGACAAGGAGCTGACTCTTGGCCAGAAGAGGACTGGGTCTCTCGTGGCTGCCTGAGAGAGAGGGTTGACGCAGAGGGGGCTGCTCTTGGTGGCGGATCTCACCTCCAAGAAGCTGCACTTTGCCATGACATAGGTTCCCGGTTGGTGAGCTTGACCGCGGCCTGGCCAGACTTTCTTGAGGTGCAGCTTCCCGTACAGTTGCATGTGCTTCCCCCACCCCAGGAGGACATCCGAAGTGTAGCCCAGGCTCTCCGCCTTCTCTATCCAAGCCGCCTGCTTCCGCTTGGTGTCTCGAAGAGCCTGTGTCCCTTTCTCAGAGGTACTCATTCTCCCTCAAGCCATTCAAAGACCTCCTCCTCAATGTTCCTTTGCAATGGAGTACTGTCTCCTCTCCCCTTTTCTCATGATTGCCTCTTCCTCCTCTGGCAGGGCCTCTGGGCCCTCATCAGCAGGCTTTGAGGTTTCTAGGGGCTGGTCCCCACCACCACCACCAGCAGCAGCAGTAGCACAGCAGCCAGACAGAATCAGCACAGCAGAAGCACCAGCACCAGGAGCACCAGCAGGACGGCAGCAGCACACGCAGCAGAAGCACCAGCACCAGAAGCAGCACCAGCAGTCAGCACAAGCAGAAGCACCAGCACCAGGAGCAGCACAGCAGAAGCACCAGCACCAGCAAGTCAGCCCCAGCAGCAGAAGAAGCAGCAGAAGCAGAGTCAGCGCCAGGGGTGGGATGGTGGTCCTGTCCTTCTTGCCAGGGCTGGCAGGAGTAGGGCACAGGCTTCATCTTCTTCCCCATGGTTGTTGGCTGAAGATGTGTCTGGCAGCAGGTCTTTCCTCTGAATGGTGACCTGCTTGCGAGCTGCTTCCCTTTATATCCACGGGGCTCACGCAATGCATCCTCCCCGCATGCAACAGTGAACGCTTTGCATCCGCTAGGCATCCACTATGCATCCGTAGGGCGTCCATGATGCATCCCGCATCATCGCTCGGCATCCGTCTGCATCTCATTCCTCGCTCCGTGTCCGCTTCGCTGTCTCCCACGGAAGCCCTGCGGATGTGTCATCCGCTTCCATCCGCTAGGCTTCCGTTGAGCATCCGCTTAACATCCTCGCTACGTTCTCCCCACGTCCATTCCTTTCCATTGTTGTCCGTTCTCTTTATGCAGATTTGGGGCACTTTTGAAAGCAGATAACGGATGGAAAATTCGCTCGTCCGCTGTGTCCTTTTTACATACGTTTTGCATCCGTTGGCCGATGTGACCTAGCCTTTAATGACCGAATTGCCAGTTTCAGTTGTAATTGCTAAATGGGGGCTACCTGTAGAAGCAAAAGTAGAAACCTGTAATGTTTTTCTTTCTTATCCTTTTAAAATTATCCTGCCATTGCACATAAATAAGAGAAAATCAGAGTCCATTTAGTATAATGGTTAAAGTGTTGGTCTAGAAAGCAGGAGACCGAGAGTTCTAGTCCAGTCTTAAGACATGAAAGCCAGCTAGGTGATCTTGGGCCAGTTTCTGTCTCTTAGCCCAACCCACTGCACCTGATCGCTGGTGGGGAAAATAGGTGGAGGAAGGAGCATTATGTATGTTCCCTGCCTTGAAATATTTCTAAATAAAGATGGGATGACAAAAAATAAATAAAATAAAGCATGTTGTGAAAGTGGCTGAAAGTTATCTAGATACAATTTTTTGTATGTTTTGTACATTTTTATGCCCTTTGTATGGGGTTGGGAGTAATATTTTGTGTAGTGTTGGGATTCTTTTGCTTTAGCACTAAATATTGTGAAATATATCTGTAGTGCTGCAATTTGTCAAGAATTTAAGAGGTTTCTACTTGTGAATATACTATCAGGAAAATGAGTTTTCCTTCTGCTTCCTAGATGAATTTGTTGATGCGAATGGCATTCAAGTGGTGTGCTACTTGTTTTGGGATTGCATCCAAAGCACCCATTGGTAGATACTTAGTATCACCTTTGATTTCCTTTGCCATAGTCATTCTATTTCTAATTGCAGGTCTTTGTGTTTTGTTACCTTCTCCAATTTTTTCTCTTCTATTCTGCTATCTCCAGGTACTGCTGGTATCTAGACTTTTTTGTTTTTCTTATTGGCAATTGTTAGGTCTGGGGTGTAATGTGGCAGATTTGAATGCTAAAGTCCCAGAGCACTTTAGCTTCATTTTCTGTTACTTTTTCTAGTTGATGATCCCACCACTTCTTGCTTGCAGCCAAATGGTAATTTCTTGCAGATCTTCCAAATAACAATTGTTACTATTTTGTCATGCCATTAATTATAATCAGTTTGTGCGATCTTCTTGCAGCAGCTAACCAGTTAATCCACTGTTTTTTCAGCTTCCTTGCAGAGGTGGCACTTGCTATCCATAGTTATCTTCTCAATTGTGACTTTGTATGCATTTGTTCTTAAATTATCATTGTGGCTTGTCACACAGTCAGGTGTTTAGACTGGATTTGGCATTTTTATCCACCTATTGAGTCCTTCCCAAGGACCTGGGATAGTAAAGGTAGTCCTTAATTTACAATATTTTACATCATTTAGTGACTGTTCAAAGTTACAACAGCATTGAAAAAAGTGACTTAACACCAGTTAATTTAGTGACTGTTCAAAGTTACTATGGCACTAAAAAAAAAGCTTATGACCATTTTTCAGTTATGACTGTTGCAGCATCTCCATGGTCACATGATCAAAATTTGGATGCTTGGCAACTGGTTCATATTTATGACAGTTGCAGTGTCCTGGGGTCATGTAATCAGCTTTTGCAAACTTCTGACAAGCAAAATCAATGGGGAAGCCAGATTCACTTAAAAACCATGTTACCAACTTAAATTCACTGAACAACTGTGGCAAGAAAAGTCATCAAATGGGGCAAGCTCATATAACAAATGTTTCACTTAGCAACATAAATTTCGGGGTCAATTGTGATCATAACTCAAGGACTATCTGTGCTAGCATTATTCGACTTTTCTATTCAGTCTGGCCCAAAGAAAATATTGATTTCTCCTATGAGCTGTTCAGAGCATCCAGTATTGGGAGGTGCTTCAGTCTCCACATTCATTGGCTGAGCTTGATTTGTGGAACGCTCCTCCTCCTCCATGTGACTCCTCAGCGTTCCCTAGTTTTTGCTCAGCCTCGTGCGAGACAGGCAGTGCTTTCGATGCTTCCTTGACCGAAACAGGAATCTTATTCCGAGAACAGCAGGTTTGATTGTAATTTAGTTTTTGTCTTTAGTCTTCAATTAGCCTGACAGTTCTGTTGAGGGGAAGTGCCTTTTGCGCCCCCAACAAAGGCGGTGGGATTTCTGGTGCTGCTCTGCACCTCTCTCCACAGCCAATTCAATTACCTCTGCCAGTTTGGTTGCCGCTGTGCCTTTAATTCTGTTCCTGTGCTAGTGGGTTGATTTTTCATTCTTTTTTAAAAAAAACTGAGTCATATCGCTTTTACCACCTCTCCGAACGACGTTCCTTTAGTGGGGAAGTAACTAGTGTTAATTTCTCCTCTTTTCTCTGCTGTTCTGTTAATTTGAGAGCTACAGCTTCGTCTGCAAGGCGGGAAGCTGCCGCTGAGAAGCATGTGAAAAAACTTTAACTGCTGGAGGCCATCTTGAGTGCCACCTCGTGGCTGCGCGCCTTGTCTGCCTTTCCTGAGCTGTGTAGTATTTTCTGCTCAAAGCAGCAAATCCCTCCAGATTCTGAGAGCAATTTTTCCTCAGTTTGGGGTACTGCATCTGAGGATAATTCTCGATTTAGAAAATCTGTGCTTAACCTCACAGCCTAACTCTCAGTTTGGCACAGCAGCACAGACCTGAGCCAGTGTCGCCGTGTGCAAGGAAGCTGCCTGAAGGCCTCTTTCAATCAATCAATCTCGGCCATTTAAGATTCACTAATTCGGGTGAATTATGGATTACTACATTAATCTTCTGTTGTTGGAATTGTATGTATGTATGTATAATGTATGGTATGTATATATATGTGCTGCATTCAGCTGTCCTTCAGGTATTAATGTCCCACTCTTGTAAGTGCTTTTTAAAGTTGTAAGCAACCGTTTCAGCAGAATCTCATTCTTGCCTCATCAGGCCTCTGTATTGATTGTACTCAATACACGAAAGAGACCTGATGATGCAGATTGGATTCTGCTGAACGTGCCTAAAATTTAAAAGCACTCACAATGACGTGGGTAATACCCGACAAGGATAGGCTGAACGCACATATGTTGTGTATATAATATATATTTGTGTGTGTGTGTGTGGTGTGTGTGTGGTGCGCTGTTCAGTTCCTTTGGGTATAGTCTATCTCACCTACTCATAGATCATTTACAAATTACAGCAATAAGATTATATGTAATACATTATAAATAATCACTCAGTGGTAATAAACTATTTGCAGTATATATTTTAATTCCAATAAATATTATTACTGAAGTATGAATCTTTTATATTAATATATATAGACACCCAGTAAAAATAAAATAAGAAAATATAAAGGGGGCAATAAGAACTTTATCAGGGCAACCGTTCTTTGACTCATGTCAGTCCTGGGCGCACCAACCGCCTTTGTCATAATTTATATTCCATTACTTTATTAATCAAAATGGCACATGTAGACCTCAGGGCCCCTTGCTGAAGGCAAAAGCAAATCAAAACACAGTGGAAATTCTAAGCCTCAGGAAAGGGAACGCCGAAGGTGCATAAGGCATTAACAAAGAATAGACAGCATATTCCGAGAGTGTCCACATGTATCACAGGGTCCTCCTCTTCAGTCCGTCGAGTTTCTCACAGCCCTCCCTCCTCCTGAATCTCTCCCTTTCAATCCAGACGGCAAGCTTGACTCCACAAGGGACAACGGGTCAAGTGGTCTGGAACACCGACCAGACTGGTGCCTGAAGACACATCACTCGAAGCCATGGTCTCGCCAGGGTGACAGTTTCATGAGGAATCCCAGACAAGAGATGAAAAGCTGGAGGAGCGGCCTATTCACCAAGGATTGCAGCAGGCTCCAAGAAGCTGTAATGTCAAACCTTAACCCTGGGCTAACCGACCAGAGATCCCAACGGTGAGCACTGCACAGGTCAGAGCAACACAGACCCAGGTAATTTACAGGGAGCACCTCCCTCCAAGGACGCCGAGAGGAGGAGGAGGGAGTAGATCAAATCAATCAAATGGGCCAAGTCCTGAAATTGGGATCAATGCCAACGATAGGGAGCCCTGTCAGAGGCAGACCCCTTAGAAGGAGAAATGTCTGCAGGATTGAAGGATCATTGTTCCTGACTCCGCCTGTTTAAAGTGCTTATTCGGCCACAGCTTGTCAAATATCTCTTGTTTAAGAGCAGAAGAACATTGCAGGCCTAAACAAGCCAAAATCATCTGACACACCTAACCTTCGAGGGGAGGACCAGAGACAATGATACTCACACCAACTGGTAGCTGGTCGGGAATAGGTTCACAAGTTCAGCTGGGCGGGGGTTGCAGGGGTATAGAATTTTCCATCCCCACATAGATTTTTCAATTGACCTGGTTGCAGAAGCAGCTTACTGTAGATACTCCCATACGGAGGATCTTGACTGATTTTGCAAGTGAGTCGGGCGCTATAGTGCTTTCGCGTCCCTCTATTCCCAGTGATCTTAAAGCTGGAGGTAAAACGGGTCAATGTAGCCCCCCCCTACACAGAGCTCATCAGTCTGACATGTGGCCTCAGAATCACCACAGCCACCTCCTTCTCCACGCATCCGTCTCTTAATGGCTTCATCTTGAAGAACACGTTCCTTTATCTAAATCTTAGGCGCACCAAGATATCACCAATCTTATGCAGGTGCGAATTTTCTGCCCATGCTACCTATCACTGCAGTTAAGTTTTTCAGCAAGGGCCATAACCTTACATGTCACAGCGCGTCGCTTGCTATGTTAAGACACTGGCAAGGACTTCAAACACAAATCAGCTGCTCCATCCCCCATTGTGGGAGATAGTTGTTTGGCCCTTCCTGATCTGCTACTAATTGAAACACACAACAAGAGAAAATTCTCGTCTTCCCTTTTTCGAAGTCAATCCCAGAAGCCCATCCTTTGGAAGGCGAATCCTTTCGGATCTTTCTTAGGAGCATCTCTTCCTTCAGATACCAAGACCCCCGCACGTAGACCGAGACAAAACCAGATAGGTTGAATAGTGGAACAGAGTAGAAGGGGTAGGTCAATCCAAAAATCCTTATCGGGGAGCAGGGAACGCCTTCCGGTGCCAAGATAACTCCCAGACCCAATTCCCATAGGCGGATGCCT